>VZRX01005703.1:29740-65068 GCA_013398075.1 Notiomystis cincta | reverse complement strand
TATATAATTGTTATAATTATAATAATGTCTATTAAAATAAACCATGCTGTAGGAATATTGTATTGAGATATTACAAAGCAAGGCATAATTTCCTCACAAAACATAACAACTATGAGAGGATCCCGTCTCAATTTTTATATGGTCATGATTAAGCCAAAACCAAAAGACTTTGCTTTGTGTCTGTCAATTTTATATTTTAATCTGAAAGTCTTTTGAGGGACTCCATAAGTACAAGTTAAAAACTGCAAAACCAATTCTGATGCACTAAAAATAAGTTAAATTTGAAGAGTAATTTTTTTCAATTTTCTCTGATGGTTTCTTTAATTCAAATACTTGCAGTAATTTTTGTTTAATTATAGTGTTAGAAATTTGATGTTGCTAAATTTTATCTTGAAATGATTTTGAATTTCATGAAGAAATTCTAAATCTTAAAGGAACAGATACAGTCACAATCTCTTAGCTGGAAAACAGGGCTGATATAATTCAAGAAGAGCAAAGAGAAGGTGTTATTTATGTGCATGAAAACATTTCAAAGAGAATTTTGGGCATTTTTTTCCTCCCCTTCGAAGTACAGAAATAGGAATAGGTTTGTGGGGAGGAGAATTTTTGTGAGTACCAAGTGAGAAGGAGAAAGGGGAACTGGTCCCTGTGACGTTGTGTTCCTTGGAATTTGAGGCAAAGATCCTCTCTTTTAAAGAACCTTGCAAGAAAATCCTTTTAAGGCTGGAATAAAGAAGCTTCGAGGCTTTCTTTTTGTCTCTGAGGGTGTTTGTCCTGACTGGGGATTCCTGGAAGGCAGAGGGGCCTTGGCCAGTGCAAGTGCGGCTTGTCCTGCTCGTGCTGGGGAACGGTGCAGCAGCCCTGCTTCCCTCTGGTGTGTGCAGCCTGCACAGCCCCCTGCACAGCCCCCTGCACAGCCCAGCAGTGTCCAGAGCCCCCTGCACAGCCCCCTGCACAGCCCAGCAGTGTCCAGAGCCCAGAGCTCCCAGCCCAGCAGTGTCCAGAGCCCAGCACAGGACTCCCTGCTGCTCCAATTCCTGGGAATCGCTTTGCCAGGGGGGCAGGGCCCCATCTGGAGTTGTTTGCTGCCTCAGCAGAGGAGTCTGTTGGTGGTTTGTGATGTAGGATAGTGAGGGGTCTTAGGGAAACTGAGGAAAGCCAGGTGATCTGTGTGTAAATGTCCAGCCAGGAGTCATTTTTAATGCTGAGTCTTGGATGGGCTGAGCCCTGGGGGATGAGGAAGTTGAACTTTGTGCTGAAATAGTGCCAAAAAGCAGCAGAGAGGAAAAGGAGAGCGAGCTCAGTGTTTCCAGTGTGAGTTTTGCTGCATTAAGGAAGGAATTACAGGTGGAGAGGAGAAGGAGGGCCACCAGAAGGAGGGAGAGCTGATTAGTGTTGATGAAAACAAACAGCTTTGAGAAATTCCAGTAGATGAATTTCCAGACTCTAGTTAGTAGCTGAGGAAAAGGACGACTCAGTGGTGTGGAGTGTGATACCCTTATCAATTGAAGTAGGAAAAGATTTTAAAAAAAAAGACCAATTAGAGTGTGAAAAGAGGAGGGAGCTGATGCTGGACTCATGAACAGAAGGAGGTTACACTAATGAAACAATTGGAAACGCAGTATAGAAAGGACAGGATCTCTGGAGGATTGAGGGGAAAATGCAGTTAGGAAAAAAACCCAACTGCTTCATTCAAAATTGGTGGATAAACTGGAATTAAAACAAAGGAGACAATATTGACTCTGTATATAAAATTGAACTTTCTCCCATGGTACTTCTGCCCCTGTCTCAAACTAAACAAGCCCTTAGAGGCAGCTTTGTGTCCATTTCACAGGCAAAACTCCTTCCATGCCAGAGCTTGGCATTCTGCAAGGGCTAGGGAGAGCCAAAATTCCTAAGTTAAAAAAAAACAAACAAAAGAAAACCAATCAAACCAACCTTTTCCTCCAGGATTCTGTTACAGGAGTGAGATTGGGTCATGGCATGAGATACCTTTCTTCTGGGATGGGATTTTGGAGAGTGTATAGGTACCTACCTTGGGAAGCCTTGGTAGTGCTTCAGGACAAACTGAAGTTTAAAGCTACAAACGCCTCAGTTTTAGTTCTCCTGAGTCATATATTTCTCTCTTTGGGTGAAGCTGGGTATTTATGTCAGGCTTAGTCATAAGAATTTGAAGATTTAGTGAAAATGCAGATTGAAAGCCAAAAGAACGAACTAGAGATGAAGGAGTCATTGAGCTAAATCTGAAAGTGATTTAGCCTGTGTTATGGGGTAGGGTCAAAATGATGAGGAATATTTTGAGTTTTGCTGGTGGCTGATGATCAAGTCCTCGAGGGAGCTGTGGGGGAACCCTTCTCTGCACTGGGGAGTGGGCAGGCTGTGAGCAAAGGGCAGGGGACCTGGAGACTGGCAGGATTGCTTGGCTCAATACATGAGCACGTTGAGAGTCAGCTGCAATACATCAAAATGAGTCCAGCTTTGAGGACTCAGTATGGTGGATTTAGATTCAGTCAGAATATAGGAGGAATGCCCAGATGTGGACAGAATAATAACAGAAGTGGCTTCACTGTAGAAGGAAACTGTGATGTCCAATTAATTTAATCCCTACAGAAAAAAAGATGCAAGCTTTACATAATAGCATAGTTAATCTATCACTTATTCTCCTTCTGAGATTTGACATCCTTATAATTTTGAAGAGATTAATAATATTTCACAAAAGACCTTCTTGATCAAGATGTGTTTATGCTGCCCTACTATGTATTCTTACAATTACATTTGATGGTACTTTGGTTGTTTTAACTTTTATTACTTACATGGAAACGTGCTCTAAATTTATGTGCTCCTGCAGCTTTTTTTTGCCCTCCAAGTTAAATTCTTTCCTTGTGAATTTATAACACAAGCAAAGTGTGAGATGTGGTGGTACAAATTAAGGAGGAAAAGAAAAATTGGGGCAAACTTCTGTGGATTAATGAATTTGTGTGAAGATTTTAGCTTAAAATAAGTGCTGTATATGTGAACAAAATAGGGAGTGTAGTACTGCAAATAACTCATGTCTATATAAAATAAGAAAACACAATTTTATGTAAAAAGAAATTGAAGTGAAACATGCACAGTATGTCCTTACTGTCAAATGCTCTCTCTTTCTCCAGTCTGATGCTTGACAAACTGCCACAAGTGGCAGTAGGGCAGAGTAGACTTTGTCACTTCAGGTGCACTGTACACTTCTTTTCTGAGTAGTTTTTATCCCTCCCGTTCCATGGACTGAAGCTTAACAAGGTGTACGCAGCTTTTTGTGGTTAATAATCCTTAAGTTTTTAGATTGCTTTAAAAAAAACCCTGAGTTTTTAAAATTTCAGTCTGAGGTGACTTTCTAAGGGTTATGTAGTTGTGTCTTCTCATCTGGAATTGTGGAAAAACCTTCCAGGGCAAGACCACACATGGCACACTTGTTGTCTCTCTAAAGTGATATAAAGAATAACCTAAATGCTAATTATTAAGCTGGACACCGATGTTCAGGGGGTCCTTTGTGGTGCAGGTTGTAGCACCCTGAAGGATCTCTGTCAGTTTGTAGAAGTCGATTTGATGTTGTGTGAGCACCGTGAGCCTCTCAAAGTGAGGCGATGCCGTGGAGTCTCCCTCACCTGTGTGCGGGGCGCGACAGTGGCACTCACACAGGAGTTTCCCTCTCCTTGCACCTGCCTGTGACCCTGCTTCCCGAGTTTAGAGATAACACTTTACATAAAGCTATTTGGGGTTTTTTTGTTTGTTTTTATTTCCCCAACCATGGTAATGCCACATCAGAAACTTTCCCAAAGCGCTGCTGCTGCCCCATCGCCCCCGCTCTGCTCCTGTGCCGCCGGCTGAGCAGGTCCCGGACCTTCTCCTCCTCCGGGCATCCCTCGCTGCGGGCGCTGCNTGCGCGGGTGCGGGGCCGGGGCCGGGCGCTGGCAGCGCCGTGTGCCCTGGAATGAGCCGTGTCTCCGCTAGATGGAGCGCCCGGAACGGCGGAGCGGGAGCGCTCCCGGGCCGGCCCCGCTCCGCTCCGAGCCCGCTCGCAGCCGCGCCGCCCCCGCTGCTCCAGCCGGCCGCGCTTCCATCCCCCGGCTGCCTGCGCGAGGTCCCCAAAGCAGGGACATCACCCTGCCAAGGAACGCACGCGTTCGGCTCCGAACTGCCCCTGATTCTTTAAGGGCTGAACATTTTATTTATTTTGTTGCTTTCCCCCCCCCCAGCCACCTCGAGCACGTTGGTGGGGATAAGGGCTCCCGGCTGCTTCTGGTGTGAAAAATCTAGAGTTAATGCTGAATGCTTGTGAAACGTGTGTTGAGTGGTGCTGAAGAGGTTAACTCTGTGCCACAGAGGCTTTGGAGAGATTGGGTATGAAGTACTGGAGAAGTCAATGGATGTAACGCCCTGCTTAATAGAAACAGAAAATTAGTGATTCTTACTTGCCTGAGGTAAGCATGAGGTTCTGTAATGTCCTGATCTTTGTGCAAAAACTTACTAAAGGAGAGTAATCTTAACATAAACCTGCTATTAGAAATAGGGATAGTCATGACAAGAAAATACCACTGGAAGGATGAGATGTTGCCTTATAATTTACAAGAATAGAGGGAAACCCTTTNAAAACCCTGAGTTTTTAAAATTTCAGTCTGAGGTGACTTTCTAAGGGTTATGTAGTTGTGTCTTCTCATCTGGAATTGTGGAAAAACCTTCCAGGGCAAGACCACACATGGCACACTTGTTGTCTCTCTAAAGTGATATAAAGAATAACCTAAATGCTAATTATTAAGCTGGACACCGATGTTCAGGGGGTCCTTTGTGGTGCAGGTTGTAGCACCCTGAAGGATCTCTGTCAGTTTGTAGAAGTCGATTTGATGTTGTGTGAGCACCGTGAGCCTCTCAAAGTGAGGCGATGCCGTGGAGTCTCCCTCACCTGTGTGCGGGGCGCGACAGTGGCACTCACACAGGAGTTTCCCTCTCCTTGCACCTGCCTGTGACCCTGCTTCCCGAGTTTAGAGATAACACTTTACATAAAGCTATTTGGGGTTTTTTTGTTTGTTTTTATTTCCCCAACCATGGTAATGCCACATCAGAAACTTTCCCAAAGCGCTGCTGCTGCCCCATCGCCCCCGCTCTGCTCCTGTGCCGCCGGCTGAGCAGGTCCCGGACCTTCTCCTCCTCCGGGCATCCCTCGCTGCGGGCGCTGCGGCCGCCGGAGCCCCGGGAGCGGAGGAGGGAGCGGAGGAGANATAAGGGCTCCCGGCTGCTTCTGGTGTGAAAAATCTAGAGTTAATGCTGAATGCTTGTGAAACGTGTGTTGAGTGGTGCTGAAGAGGTTAACTCTGTGCCACAGAGGCTTTGGAGAGATTGGGTATGAAGTACTGGAGAAGTCAATGGATGTAACGCCCTGCTTAATAGAAACAGAAAATTAGTGATTCTTACTTGCCTGAGGTAAGCATGAGGTTCTGTAATGTCCTGATCTTTGTGCAAAAACTTACTAAAGGAGAGTAATCTTAACATAAACCTGCTATTAGAAATAGGGATAGTCATGACAAGAAAATACCACTGGAAGGATGAGATGTTGCCTTATAATTTACAAGAATAGAGGGAAACCCTTTTTTAATATTTTTGATAAAACAGATTATTAAAAAAAAACCTGTGATATTTCCCCACTTTATTTGAAAAAGATATAGTACATCTACAGAAAATAGAATACTATGTGAAATACAGGCAGAGATATTGATAATTGATAGTAATTTATCAAAATATATTACTGCTGTGCTCAATTTTATAAAATGCTGCTTTTCCTGGTTTGAAATCCTGGGAGCTGGTTTTTCATGTGGTGTTAGATAAGGAGGGTTTAGAGAAAGGAGTGCTCTACCATTAGATTCTGTGCCACTTGCCTGGATTGTTTTTGTACCACCTTATAAAGTTGAGAGGAAGCTACATTCTTCACAAGGAGCACTTCATATGCAGTTGTGATTTATTTTTTCTAATGCTTGATGTCTGGAGGCATACAATACTTGGAATACTGCATGCCTCCTAGATGTCTGAACTTCTCAATGCAGGCTACTACTGAGATGAGTCTGATGTGTAAAATGGTGTGTGGTGGCACAGGTGATGTGTTTGAGAGCCTTCCTTTGCTTGATGGAAATGGTTTAACTCTCAGGCACTCTGCTGTGGTAATTCCAAAGGTGGACTTCTAGGTCAGAGGTCTGGAAATGCAAAATTTGAACTTGAGTTTGAAGTTGACTACCAGGTCACGACAAACCGAGTGGTTGATTTTATTTAACGTGTTACATTAAATAAACAGATGCACTGCAAATGTAAGTGGGTTTGGATTTGTGGCTCAGCTCTGTGAGGAGAGCTCTTGGTCCATTTTGTTTCAGAGCTTCTTTGCTTTCATGTTTTTATTTGCATATTCAAGATTGAGCCAGGCTTTGCTGGTAGCATTTTTCAAATGGGATTCTCAATGGATGTGCAAGTTCTCTGCCTGTACCACGAGCCAGGGCATGGCCAGCCCAAAGAGGCTGGAGGAGGAGGGCACTGCATCTCAGGTGGATCCATTAGTAGTGTGGAGGAAGGTTTGATCTCCTGGAATGTTTCTAGGAACTCCCACAGAGGCTCATGTGGGCAGTGTAGATGGTTGGCCTCTCTTTTTTTCATGTAGAATGTTGGTATTTGTTGTTACTTGATAAATTCTTGATAATATCAGCAGCTGAGTGTGGGGTGAGCTCAGTCCCTGACCCAGCTGAAGTGGGAAATGTCGTGTGCTGCAGGTGAGGTGGCCTTTGCAGCTGCACACTCTGGTTGTGGCAGGAGAAAGGAGGGATGGAGTTGTCAATAATTTGCAGATGAGCTCTTGCTGGGGTGTGTGGAGCTGCAGGGTGGTGTTCCAGGGAAGGTCAGGCTGTGTGCAGGCATTCCTGCCCCTTTGGTGGCACTTGGGGGATACACAGCCACACCTGGGGCTGAGGGGTGACCCATGGGCTGGGGTAGGGACAAAAGTGTGTGTAAACAAGGAAATGGCTTTAAAGAAGAGACATTGATTTTATATTTATAGAAATAAAAGACACTTTGTTACCTTTTTCCTTTTTAGACATAATGACAAGTTATCCTTGGAAGGGATAAAATTTGGTAATGACTTTCCCCTGCGCCTCTTGAAGGAGCATATATCAGGCTAAAGAATTGTGTTTCTTATTTAGGTCTCCTACACTACTGAATTATGTATGTTTATTGTTTCTCTGTGTCTAGATGGTTTGGATAATTAAGATATTGCTGTTCTTGTTTTAATAACATAATTATGTAAATGTCAGGAATCCATAGTGTTTGTGGGTCGTATTTTTCTGACTTCAAATTGGGTGAAAATTAAGGATAAAAGGCCAGTGAGAAATTCCCTTTTACAATTACTGTTAGCTACATTGACAGTGCTAAATTCTCTTGAAGTAATTGTTCAACACACTGCTTTTAAGAATTTAATCTGTTTTATGGATGTCCTTTTAGCTGTAAAATAGTGCAGTAGACAGAAGAAGCTTTGCTTGACCATCACCATGTTCCAGAACTTCACTTTGGGAAATTGGATAGACTTATATAGTTCCAAACTGTTTGGCTAGGAAGCAAAACTTGCTGCCTTTGATTCTGACATAATGTAGCAGGAACTGGTTACCTTACATAACGTATTTGTTTTTCATTAAAGATGCTGATAAGGTCTCATTAAAGCCCCATGTATTATTTATGGTATTTCATATGAAACCAAACTGAGGGGAAACTTCTCTCAGCTTAGGGCATTTGCAGAATAACAGCCTTTCTGGGCTGGAAAAAAATAAAAAGAATGAAGAAAAGCATGACATACTCCTGTCAGAACAGGAGACTGCTTAAGGCACAGAGAAAGAATGAAAAAAGCAGAAAGGGCACAGAGAAGGTTCATTTCTCCTCCTCCTCACTCGCTCTGTGGCATGAGGGGTTTTTTGGTTGGTGGTTTGGGGGTTTTGTTTGGGTTTTGTGTGTTGTTTCTTTGTTTTTTATGATTAAATAATCTGGGCTGTTGTAGTAGATGAGTCCATGATAAACTGCAAAAGCATGGATGTTTCCTAAGCCAAACCCAATTCCTGTATTGTAAGTTGGTGCATGATTGTTTTGGTGTTGATTACCGAGTTGTGAATACATTGGTTTTGTTGCATTGACTGCTTTTGAGAAAGAAAATTATGTAATAACTGATTCTGCTGGAAAATGTTCAGTTTTGCATGAAGAAGACTTAGTGGATCTAAATCAGTCTCTGAGGCTTGTGTGGGTGCAGGTATGTGTGTGCACATGTAGAATGAAAAAGAAATGATTTTTTTTTTAATGTAGCACCTGAGTTGCAGTGACGTGTTTTGATTCTGTTTCCAGTTAAGCGGGGACTATTATTTGTTTTTAAGGGTAGATCTTGTATCAAACCAGTTCTGCTGTTGATGAAATGGACTTTTCTTGTATGTGAGTTATTTGCTTATTGTTGTTAGCATAAAGCTCTTGGTCTCAGATGTGTTTTTGTGGGAATTAGATACCCTATAAAATAGGTGATTTTCAAATTTTCTGCAGAGTCCTTTTAAAAGGAACCCCTTCAAAACCTCAGGTGGTTCTTTGAGGTTTGACCTTCTTTCCTGAAGAATTAATATTTAATTCATTTGTCAAATTCTAATTAAAAATAGTAATATCTTCTGTTATATTTGAGTTGTATCTAAGGAAAAAAAAGACCTGTAATATAGGACCTCAAGGACAAGCTGTAGTATAAATTATTTGATTTGCAGGTCACATCCTACTTTATTACATAAAGACTAACTAGATCTACTAATGAATAATTATTACTCCATAAAATAAAGGGGGGGGGTGAATAAAAAGCTGGCAAGAGTGGAATACTAATTTTGAGGTATCGTTCTCAAAGTAGAAAGTAAACATTAAATTCTGAAAATTGCAAATGTAATTTTTCCATGTAACCTGATAGGGCAGTCCTTGATAATAGATTGACTAGCTGTCAAATAAATTTGTAATTTTAGATGAGATGGGCTTTAGACCAATTTTAAGATACAGTCTTTATCCAAGTGTGCTCCCCTCCCCCCAGTAAAGTAGACACAGGATGCCATAGAATTCTGTTTCATTCCCAGTGTTTCTGCTGCAGTGGTTACACAGCTCCTGCTCAGTTTCACTGTAATGCTTTAGAGGCTTCTCTGGGAAACTGGATAGCGAATGAAATGTAGATATAAAATTAATTTGTATTTTAATAAAGCTCATTTGCTGATAGCACTGTGTATTTGCTGGAATCCTCTTGACTAGCCAAGATTCTTTCCTTTTCCTACTTTGTGCTTCATACTTCTGTTCTTAGAAGGGGGAAGCCCTTTCCCAGGCAGGTAGGAGTCCTGGGAGGGGGCAGTGTGAGTGTGGCTGTGTGTGTGCAGAGTCACAGCAGGCGTGCAGTCCCAGCTGGGCAGTGACACTAATTGCCCAGATCTCATGGATGCCTGTGATGCAGCGCGCTCACTTTCTCTCCTTTCCTATCCTCTCCAGGGATTTTTAAAATGCAGTATTTGAATTTTGGTGAGTGGTAAAGACCCTGCCCTAGGACCCATTTGACAAATGAGAAGCTGTGCAGCATCAGCACCAGCCGACTGAGCCTCTCTCTCTCTCTCTCCTAGTCAGCAGCTACTGTTGTGAGACAAGCTTCAGCTCTCTGTCATTGAGGAAGTTCCATTTGCTCATCAATAGGCTGCAGGCTGTGTCTTCTTTTTTTCCTCTCTGTTAAAAATTCCTAGTTTAAACCTACCAAGTTGCCTTAGCTGACAAACGAATGTAGGGGCTTAGCGCTGGGGAGAGGAGAGGCGTTCGAGAAACACCGCTTCTTATTTAAATAATCAAAAGGGGGAAGAAAAAAAAAAAACAAGGAAAAAAAAAAACCAACAACCAACCCGTAGTGACAAGATAGGGCAAACGTGCTTGCATGCAAGCCCCCTCACTTGTTCTACGTAGACTTCAGAGCAACACCATGCAGCATCCCCTTACGGGTGCAACCTGCGTGGCACTGCCGAACGTGGGCATGTGTCCCCAGCTCTCCTGTGCCTTGACTTTTATGTACTTACAGCAGGTAAGTTTGCTTAACTTTTTCTTTTCCTCGCAGTGCTTGCTTTGTCAGCGTCGTTTGGGGGATTTGCAGCTGGGGAGGTATTTTTTGTGTGAACAGACTGTATAAATGTCTCCCACCGTGTGGAGCGAGTGTTGTGCCTGCACTTAAGAATGTGAGAGTGAGTAGAAAATATGTTTTAGCAGAGCATCGAGCCTTTGCATAGCTTTTGGTGTTTTGGTGCTGCTTTATTTTATTTATTATTTTTTTTTGCAGTGTCTCCATTGGTGCTGTTTATAGATATTTAACACAGTACTGTGCCTGCGTTTCTCGTGGATGCTGTAGCAGAGTTTCAGCCATAAAGGACTGCTCTTTATTCACTTGCAGGCATAAATTATACTTCTAATGTAAATGTGCCCAATGGCAATTTTGTTTAAGCCTTTCTTTGAAGACAGGAATTTTAAGTCTGTGTTAAAACGTGCTGCTGATTAAAGCCAAGCTGATTTTTAGTTCATAGGGGAAAAGATGATTTATAAAGATATATCTGTGCAGAATACTTCTGTCACTGAAGTATATTGGACTGGGTTTAAAAAAAATGTTTGAGTATCAGCAAAACAATGCAAATTTCTGGTCAATTTTTAATTTGATTTTTTTAAATTTAATTTTATTTTTGCTTAGAGGATTTTTTTAAAAGTATTTCCTCCCCCTATCTCTTCCTAAATTATTTAATATTTGGTACCCCCTCTCAGCTATAATGTGAAATAACTGGATAATAACAACACATTTTTTTAAACTAGTATTTTGGAATCATCTTTGTATTCTGGTCTATTTTATAACTGAGTCCACCATTACAGAGTCATCTAGTAAGTGTGTAGAGCCAAGACAGAAATATGTTATCATGCAAAAATGATTAATCCTGTTTATTCTGTTACTTCTGTTGAAACTTCAGGAGGAAAAATATGCTTGTGCCTACTGTAACAAATAGGGGCATTTCTTCCAACTTCCACTACAATAGTTTCTGTGCATATTGACTTCCCTGAAAGTCTCTAACTTTATTTCTGCATTCACAAATGCCTGAGAGATGTTGTACGGGATTTCTCATTGTGCCTAAAGAACAGATAAAATAGATTTAAAGCTTATTTTTATTCAAGAACATTTGTTTTTCTGTTTCTGCTGAAAGGAGAGAGCTCCAGTATTTTCAGGATATAAAGCCTTCTGTAGGTTTTTTTTTTCTCCTGTAGTGTAGTATAAACCATTTCTGACTTCCAGCCTAGGAGTGCATAATAACAGATTCCTGCTTGCTCCCTACATTATCCACGTATGTGGGAGGGATTCATATGTCTGCAATTAAAATTTGCATCAGATAAATATGATGTATTTAAATTTCAGTAATTTGCATGCCATAACTAAAATGTACGTTCTTGGTAGCTCTGTATTCTGGATCAGTTTTGGGAATGGCATTTATAGATCAGCTGTGATGGTCCGGTGTGACTTGGGCACCGAGTGGCTGTGTACAAAATGCACTCCTGGGTTTGTTCTGGGTTTGTTCTTTCGAGTTTGTCAAAGAACAATTTGTATGTTGAAGACAGAGCTTTTGAAAGGAAAAATGGGAATTCAGGTGAGAGGTCAACATGGCCACACGAGGAGCTGATAAAGGATAACCTGAAGATGAGGTTGGGTGCTCTCCTAACCTTCCTCAGTGAGATATTGCAGTATCATTATGCAAACACATCTAGAGCATGGCACTGCTTTAAGGTTTAAGAAACTGTGCAACTCTAATGAATACTTTAAAACAGGGAATTCAATTGCATCTCTTCCATTCGAGAGAAAGATGAGAAGTGATTGCTAATGCACTTTACAAAGCGCTGTATCTAGCGGATAATTTTTAACTCTCTAAGTGGATTAACTGCCACACTGAAAGTATTTTTTTTTAAGTGTTTGCTTTCTCATCTCCTTAATCCTATTGTCAGTTCAGAATCATTCTGCCTGTACTAATCACAATTTTATAATAGGTTGAAAAGTCTGCTAAATTTGTGATGAAATTTGTGGCAGGTTCAAAATTCTGTGCTTGTTGCTTCTTTTGATTGCTTTTGATTTTCATTGACGTTTTGTTTGTTCTGAATTCCTAGAGAGTCAGATAATAATGTTCTTAATTCAGATTTGATCCTTATTTTATGTATTTGGTTAAGTATTTCTTTAGAAACAATGCTACTTTATCTCCAAATTATCCAGGCAGAGAGGGCTGAGTTGACATCACCTGCAAAGCCAATGTAACATGGTTCTGCTTTTAAACAGTAAAGGAATAAGAAGTGGTTTGGGTTTGGAAAACATTAATAAACTTTGACAATCTACTTGTTTTTGTTTTTGTTTTTTTTTCTTTTTTCTATTTTTCCCCTATCTGATAGTTTAGAGCAAACCTACGAAAATACTTGGTTGGTATGTTTAGTGCAAATATTACTATTTCAGGGCAACTGTAAATGTTTTTCTCTCTCTATCAAGTTGTCTATCGATTTTAAATACAGGTAACCTAAAAGCTTTATGTGGCAACTTAATAACTAGTGAATCCCCCCTGCCTGTGCAACCTGTGACTAGCAGTAAATAGACATTATGTGACGCTATCAAGTTTTTTTTTCCCCTCTAGAAATTGCTCTTGAGCTATATCTGCTCACTTGCACCTCAATTAAAATGAACTCAGACATCTGTATTACAACTGAGCTCTCAGTTGTTAAACTTTGCTGCCTATTTAGAAGTTATGAAAAGAATTATTCTTATTTTTGTGTATCTACATTGGTATTCTGTCATGTGTAAGTTTTACAGTTGGATATATGTCTTTCTTGAAAGACTGTGAAAGGCATTCTCAAGATGGGCAAGCCAGTCTTTGTGTCAGTAAATAATTATTTGTCCTCACAGCCACAAGGATGCTTGTTTTCTGTAGACCTGTATTAATCATTTGGGGAAATCTGTGTTTTGGTAGTAATTTAAAATTGGCCGTTATTTATTTGGGAAAATGACATCGCTTGGCCAGTTTGTTTAGGAAAAATGGATAAACTGTTTTCCACAGTGGACTACAGAAGTGCTCTGCTACTTTTTCCAGGGTTAGAACTCGATTGTCTGCTCTGATATCTTTCACTTTACACACGTGTGTCATGATTTAAGAGCCAAGTGAGGAACTGAATATTTTTTTTAAAACAGTTTATGCATGGAGAATACTTTACCTAAATTTTTTTTTGAGCTTAACTCTTGAAAATCAAGTTGAAAACAAATAAAGAACAGAGGCCTAGGTCATGTTACAGATTACCTCTCGATAAGATAGTCACTTGAAAAAGCCAACAGAAACTGAAGCATGCTTCTGGGTTAGCTATTTGAAATGGTCTGAACTCATGTGGACATCTTTTTCAGTAAGATGCTTCTAACTATGGAAATGCAGAGTGAGTTTTCACAGAGCATGGAAACCAAAAAGCCTGTGCCAGTGGCAGCAGTGGGCAGAGGGAGAGCGTGGGGCTTTGCCCTGGGAGTTTGCACTGCGTCACCCTGAGGACGCGTCAGCTGGGAAGGTGGGGGGCACTTGGGTGGGAATTTTCCCTCCTGTCAATATTTAAAGATACAGGAGAAGGGAACTTGGATTTGTAGTGCACCCTATCCCTTGGTAACATATGATGGGGTTAGAAACAGCTGGATGCAGCTCTTTCCTTCTCCTTGATTCGACACATCAGTGCCAAACCCAGTTTCTGACCACAAGTTGCCATCAGGTGCTGGCCTGAAGTAATTTTTGCAGAATGGTGAGTGCTGGTAAATTGGGATTTGGGGTATGTTAATGGAGGTTTAGCTCTGTCAAGTGGAGTTTTCCTGTGGTCTGTGTTTTCCTGTACACAGGGTTGTTCTGTTGGGGTTTTCTGAGTAAAGTGACAAAACAAACTGTTGTTTTCAAACATCACAAAATGTCCCATGTCATAGTGTACTCTGCTGCTGTCATTACTTTAAAATTGGTAATTTTTTTTTCTTTTTTTCTGTTTAATGATGATAGATGTGCTTTGTTTTAAATAGTGAAGTGGTTTGTACAAAGGGTAATTCCTCTTAAATGGAGCAATTGCTCATAGTGGACATTCACAGATCGAAAACAATTGAACTGAAACTTCAATATCAACCTTTTCTGTCTTTAACAAAGTAGTTCATGGTACAGCTCTCATATCAATGATGAAAAGAATCCACCATGAAAACAAAGCAGAAACCAACAAAACCTCCATCTCTACCCCAGCTATTTCATTACTGCTTACATGGTAAATTAGTGTAATTTTATTTGGGCCTTAAGCACTATAACTATGGAGAAAAGCTGAATTCCCCTCTCAGTTACTTATGTCATGCTTCTGGATCTGATGATTTATAGGAGTCTCAAAGACTTTTTATCACATTCTTTCTTCATGGCTTAATTCAACGTTGATTTATTGGGTAGCATTTTCAATTGATGTAGTCAATAGTGTCAATAATGGAATAAGGATTAGAACAGATTATCTTTGTGCTAAAATTGTGTAAAGAATTGAATGGATGAACAATTCAAACAATTCCCGGATACAGTTGAACTTTTTTTAATAGAGCAAAAGCACATCAATTGCTGAATGCCACCATTGCAGTTACAGTTCTGAGAATCTGTTTTTTGCATTTAACACTTCAGTGACTCTTCAGAGGTTCAGGTATGTCAGTTGAATTCAATAACTGATGTTTTATGGTGACACTGTTTAAACCAATCATCAGAACACTGCCTTTCTTTGCCTAGTCCATTTATAAGACTCACTCTGTGGCTTTCCTGTAAAAATCAGTTAATCTGACTTTAGTTCTTGAAAATTTTAAGCATCTGTTAGCTTACAAATTGGAGTCTTTGCACGATTTTGTTCCTCTCTCTGCTATTTCATGGCAATTTTCACGTGAGAACGTACAACCTCTGCTTATGACTGCATGAGTGCAAAGAAGTCCAGGGTACTAATGCTCACTCACCATCTGTTTTTCTTACAGCTGGGCCTTGAATAATTGTCCAGTAGCTGATGGGCTGAGGGTAGGCAATATTTTCAGGGTTTTCTGATTCATTTAACCAGCCTCGCTGCCCCAAGAGAAACACAGTGCTTGTTTATTCATATGTGTAGGGTAAAAGCCTGGGCTGTGCCAGACAAATTACAGCTCTCTGTTCAAACCAAAAAGGAACTGCCACGCTGCAGACCATGTCCTGTGGGTGCATCTGTACCTGAGGGGGCACTGTGGCTCTCTTGGGGAATTTCAGTGCTGGAATGGAACGGCCCTCAAAAGGTGGGAGAGCGGCTGCTGCTCAGGAGCGCTGTAAATGCGAATTTCAGCAATCATGTCCTGCTGTTCATCCCGATCAGGGTCAATAAGACCCTTTGGTGATCCCCAAGCAGCTCGAGGCTGGTATTTGAGATTCCACCTGTGACTGAAGCCCAGTCTCCGTGTTTACATATCTTTTGTCTCCCAAGAGCTGCTCTGTTGTTTTCCAGAGGCTAATGAGAAGTGGCTTAGAGATCAAGTGCTGTAGCAGCTCTCATTCTGAACAAGAGCCAGTTTGGGGCATTTAACTGCAGCCTTGTCAAACAAGGTCAGTCTCTTACAAAAGCAGAGGAGGTGCTTTAGTGAAGTACTCCCCTCTTTAAATACTAGAAGGAGGCGAAGAAAAACCCCAACCAAAACAAGAAAACCAACTCCAAACACAAAGACCCCTCAACAAACCAAGAAGTATCTGTTAAGAAGGTTACCTGCTGCTTTGGACTATAAGAGCAGGAGCAGTTGCAAAGGAGCTTCCATGTGACAGGAGCAGGTGAATATTTTTGGCTTAGAACCATTTTTTTTTTCTAAGTCACCTCTTTGAACATTTTAAAACGCTTTATCTGAAAAGGGATGGCTGGATATTCTGTTGTGGGCTGTTCATAAGTTATTCCCATTTATTAATATTTGCTAAATATGTATATGGATGGATATTTTCTGAAAAAAAAAGTGGTGTAGTATTTTATGCCAAGGAAAGTGTGTGGTGGTTATGTAAGCAGGGGTTTTTCTCAGGGCAGCCAGTAGATTTCAGTTTCTTTATATTTTTTTGACCATAGCCATTCAAAACTAGACTGACTTTTTTTTGTGGCTTTCAGTGTGTGTGTTTCTGAGTTGGTAAATAAGTACTATGATCATGTTAATATTAGTCCTGCTAAAAATATTTTGAGAGCATTTAATAGGCGGTGTAAATGAAAGTGATAAAAATTGTGACACTGGAATTTATCACCTTGTTTTATAGAGTTAGAATAATGTTGGTGGAAAGGAGAAGTCAACACCCTCTAAGAATCCTTCAAGCTTTCCTGCCTTTTAAAGGTGCATGTGCGATTGATTTATCAGTTTTAAAGTGTGATGTGTAGTGCAAGAGCTCTCCTGAGAACCCCCTGTCATTTCCTTGCTGGCATTGCTCATTTCCCTCCGAGTTGCCTGGTGCAGCACCATTGACTTCTTTTACATTTTGCTTCCCCTCCCACTCTGTCAGTGCAGCAGCCCAGTGAATTTAATTAGAGAAAATAGCATATCTAATGTCTCTGCTATCCTGACTAGTTGTAGTTGGGCCTTTGGTCTTTTGCACTAGAGCAGGCTCCAGCTGTGGAGAGATCTCGCAGTGTTTTGATCCTGCTCTTTCTCGTTGTGTTGAACACAGGCAGAATCAAAATTAGACACTGTAGTAAGAACTGAAGCGTTCAGTGAATTATTTTTTGTTCTCAGTGAGTCACTGATTTTTACTTTTTCCTCCAGATATGGAAAGAAAGGCTGTGGTACTTCAAAATTGAAATACTTGAGATGTTCAGGTACTCATGAATAAGAATGCAACTGCTTTCATCTTAGACCATCTTTAAATTTACCTTTTAACCCTTTATTTGAAAATGCACCAAAAATTGTTGCTCTTCTTAACTATAACATGATTATTATGATTTCTTTGTAACTGTTCATTGATTTCATACTGTCATCTGATATATATTTGTGATGTGTGGATATACTTCTAATATGCCTTGCCTCGATTCCTGAATGACTTGCACTAATATTTATTATAATTATGATATAGTTTTGAAGTTGACTTCTTTGGTTTTGCTTCTCAATGCATTTTGTTTTACAGCACTCATCATTATCTCTGTTGTGGATAGTAAGTCTTGTATACATGAAATAGTTAATTACAGATATTGATTAGGGGCATGAAGCTTAATTTACAAACAAGGAAAGATAAGGTTTAAAATATAAGCTTAAGATTTCATAATGGCACAATCTTTCATGAGGCGGTGTGAAATGTAAGTTACAGTAAACATTGTATAGGGAGGCAAAAACAAGGTTAAAACTTCTCCCTGAGAAGAAGAATTTGCCAAAACAGAGCTAGTGTGAAAATTTGGGGGTGAAAAGAAGTTAGGCAGCCCATATTTTCCGTGAGTGTCCCCTCCTTAAGCTTTTTTCCTTGTCATGTATTAGTCCTGTCTCTGGGATGTTACATGGCTGCGTGGCTCAATTAATGCTCTGTGGCAGGAGGAGGAAAAAAATGTCTCTGTCTTGTCAGAAGTGAAGTTATTTACTTTCAAAAGCTGACAGAATAGCACTGCAGGGGCTTCATTTATTTCCGTTCAGAATGTCATTATTGTGTAATGCAGAGGGACTCCTGCATGCATTGCAGCTCATTCCCGTAATCTCAGTCTGCTGGGTGGCTGCAGAAGTGTAAAATGGCCCACTGGAATGTTTCCCTGTTCTGACTTCAGCTTGTTCACTTTGCAAAGCAGCACTGCAGGAGCCTCAACCACCCTGGCTCGGTGGCGCTGGGCGCGTTCGTCGGAGGCGCCGGCGCTGAATCCTTTGGAGAATCCTTTGGCCGGGCTGGAAGGGTGTGACTGCACCCCCAGTCACCTCTGTAACCTGTGGCACCTTCCTCATGGCCAGCATGTGGTTTGAGAGTGCTTTTCCAGCATTCTTCTGTCTGTCACGCTCTTTGGTTTCCCCAAGTCCAGCCCCAAGAGGAATGTTTTAGTGCAGAATGCTTTACTTGAGAATTACTTGCTATTTCCTCTCAAAGTTTGGGGAAACATTCAGCTTTGCTGCTGTTGTACTGCACGTACTCCAGAGGCAAGATAAGCAGTTTTGATATTCCCTGCCCAAGTTCAGCGTGTCTTGCTGCAGAAATACAGGAGCGTTCAGAAACTGCAGTTCCAAGGGGCTTGGTTTATTTTTTCCTTTCCCTTTGATACCATCTCTTCCAGCTTCACTTGGAATATCAGGCTTGCCATGTGCACGTGACATTGCCTGTTGCTCCTTGGAAAGCTCTTTGATACACCAAAAGTAAAAACACTCAAACAGCAGAGTTCAGGAGTTCCTGTGCCCTTCTTTCTGCCTGCTCTTAAATAAATAAATTAACTCTCCAATACAAAATTACTTCATTTGGAGATGAGTCACATTTTTAGTGATAGGGGTTTTTTTTTTAATTCTTTGGTTACAATTTTTTTTTTTTCAGTTTAGAGTGGTAAACTGAAATTTATTAGAATGCCAAATTCATTCGTCAGCACTGGATTTTATTTGCACACAACCTGTCTTTAAATGAAGGGAAAAGGATTCTGCTTCTAAATGGGCTTGCTTGCTCCTTCCCTGCTTTTCTCTTCCTTTTATTTGCAGACATAAAATCCAATAAATTTCTATTGCAGTTGCTGGGCTTGGGGGAGAAAAAGGAGAGGAAAAGTACAAAGCTATTGGGAAGCGTCAAACACGGCGGATGATGAAGTACATTTCATAGCAGCCAATTCCAAGCCCCAAATCCCTGTTGTGCAGGAAGGCTTCCCAGCTCACCCAGGAAATTCAGCCATTGCAGGCGGAGTATTAATGATTTATACAGCCCGCGCCGCTGCTTTTGTTCGCTCGCGGAGCCGGGCTGTGTTAATAAAGGAATTTCAGGGAGAAGGGTCCTGCCATGCTGAGTTGTTTTGCTCAGTGCAGTGGACGCTGCCTCATAAATCAAAGGAATTTAGTGCTTTACAACCTTTCAGAGCTGCTGAGGGTGGTTGTTTTTTTTCTTTCTTTCTTTTTTTTTTTTTTTAATCTGATATACCTAGGAATATTTTCATTTCTTTTCTATAAAGAATGAATGAACTGCTGGATGAGATCTATCTCAGCTGTTTTAGGGTTGATTGGTTTGCTTCACAGTGGCATTATACTTCCATTTGTTTTCCATTTGGATTTATGCTTTATGGTGTTGTCTATGGAAGGAGACTAGCATGGTTTTATTACCATAAAGAGATGCAGATCACATTATATTCTGTGTTGTTTCTTAGAAAGAACTAAATGAAATATAAAGGCAAAATACATTTGCAGTAAGCAAAACAGTTTTATATTCTTTACCTAAAATAAAACCAAATAATAACACTTATTAAATATTATCATTTAGATTTTATTTTTTTTATTAGCAAAAATAAGCTTCAGTGGTTTTTTCCAATGCACGTGAATGATAATTTTTGAAGTCGCTTTTTTGCCTGAAAACTTTGTTTCTTAATAGCAACTGCAGGATTAGGTACTTAATTTTTTATTGATTTACATGAGTCTCCTTTTCAAATAGTGAATCAATATTGATATTATAAAAGAGAATATGTATCTACATTTGATTATAGAAATGAAGATAAAGAAGGCTCTTCTTTAAAAATCTCTGAAATTGTGATGTGAACTGGGGTATTAAATAATGTTATGGGACGTTGTCCTAGCAGAAAACCACTTGGTTGGATAATTATGGCACCTAATCTTTGCTTTCTGTTGCCTCTTTAAAAGGAGGTTGGGAGAGAGAATAGGAAATAATTTCAGGGAATGTGTTTTGCAATCAAGGGGAACCTGGTTTTCCACGGGCATCTTAAAACTGTGTTACACAGCAGGCACAGTATTTTTAGTCTGTTTGGATCATTTAGAGTCATAGATTCAGGTACTTTTTTGTCCAGAAAGCGCATCTGTCCTGCCCTGGCTTGGTCACAGTAGAAAAGGTGATTCCCTCTGAGCCTTGTGGAAGTCACCAACGTGGAGATCAGTCCTGCAGAAGTTACAGCCACTTAATACTGAGAGGAATTCTCTGTTTGTAGTTTTTGTGGTCTGCAGGCAAATAAATACCTTCCTTTTTGGTTTAAATATCACAGATTAATACAAGGCAGGTGCCCAGTAAATGAGGTTTATGTTTATAGAGCAGCATTGCTGTATTTGTTTGTCCTCCATTATTTGGGTGCGTGAGTGTTTCATTGTATTTAATTATGTCTGTGAGGCACAAGACAACAGTCAACATCTGCTCTATTGTTGCCGTGGTTTACAGATAGCTTTGATGGGTTATTAAACAATCTATTTTTCAAACAGCAAACAGGGAAATAAGCTGCACCCATATTATGTAATTTTGTAAAGGTACATTATGTAATTAGTCCTCTAGTGTTTGCACACTGATCTTTTATTTTGGTTGAATATGTGCTATTCCATTTAAAAAAAAAAGGTGATGATCCTTGGCAGTTTTTATTTGATGATGGATTTCCAGTTTCTCTATGGCTTGAGTTGATTTTCCCACTACTAATTTGATTTCACCATACATTTTATATTGAAATAATGCATCTGAGTTGTGAATGCTAATACGGAAATTAGAAGCGTGCATTAACTATCATTTATTACTGCAACAGCTACTGACAAACTATTGCTCCAGAAACATCATTAGGTATCTTGAACTGCTTTTGAGTAAACTTTAGGCTGTTACCAAAGCATCAAGGCTCAAACTGCTTTGAGTCTCTTACATTTACCCGGGGCAGAACATCCCTCAGTGCTCCCTGGGCAGGACAAGTTGTGCTGGGCGAGCAGGGAGATGACTCTGTAGAACTTGACTCTTGTTCAAATGGATTTCCTGATGAAAAAGTGCTTGAGTGTTAATCTGCTTTTAATTTTGTTTTGGTTTAATGTACCTGTCAACTGCTTGAAGTTTCTTTATGTAACACTGCTATCCACTATCCTGTATCTGGATGCATTAAGGCAAATCACTGAAAGATTGCAACTACCCAGCATGTGATTTGTTTTTGCCTCAAAATAAAATGTAGAAGAAAATGTTCCAGACACAAATGATGAACAGATCCTAAAATTAGACTTTCTGTAGCTTTTATCATTGCAGAAAGTCACCTATTAAAAATGTTTGAGAACATGAGTCTGTAATATTTTCACGGCTCCTGAGCTGCTACAGCCCACAGTTCTAGAGCTGCAGCTTGCTGGGGTTGCTTCTGACAGCAGGACCTTCTGAGGCTTTGGAAATGTTGTTAATCCAATGAGCCTGACTTAGGGATGCAGGTTTTCCATTGGAATCGAGTGGTTCGAAATCCTTTGGACGTGAGCTCTGCTCTGGGGAGAGCCCACCTGGAGCACTGCACCCAGCTCTGGATCAGATTGCCCTGAGAGGCTGTGGGCTCTCCCTCACTGGGGCTATTCCAGAAGTGTCTGGGCACAGCCCTGTGCTCTGGGATGGCCCTGCTGGAACAGGGAGGTGGCACCACATGACCACTGTGGCCCCTTCCAGCCTGACCCATCCTGTGACCCAGAGGAGGCACTGAGATGATCAGAGGGATGAAAACTTCTCCTGTGAGGAAAGGCTGAGAGACCTGGATCAGCCTAGAGGAAAGAATTCTGGGTGCCCAAATTGTGGCCTCCCAGTGCCTGAAGGGAGCCTGCAGGAAAGATGGACAGAGACTTTCCATGAGAGCACGGAGTAACAGGACAAGGGGGATGGTTTTAAACTGAGGGAGAGTAGGTTTAGAGGAGATGTTGGGAAGAAATGTTTTTTACTGTAAGGGTTGTGAGACCATGGGCACAGGTTGCCCAGAGATGCTGTGGATGCCCCATCCCTGGAAGATTTCAGGGTCAGGCTGATGGAGCTCTGACAAACCTGTTTTAGTGGAAAGTGTCTCTATTTAGGGCAGGAGCATTGAAACTGGATTATCTTTAAGGTCCCTTCCAAACCAGATCATTCTATGAACAAAATTATCCCTCCTATATACATAAAGAGCTTAATTCAAAGGAAAATGTGTAAAAAGCATGATTACTTGGAAAATTATGCATCCTAACAGGTAGGAGTGGTGCTAGTGGTGCTTGTTGAAATGTCATTTTGCAAAATGGCGTAATTTTTAACATAGAATTAAAATTCTTCACTTTTTTTTAATGCAAGGACTTGCTAGAAATATTTTGTAATCTCCCTCTCACCTACCTGAAATTGAAATGGAGATTTCAGATCTGTTCCTTCACGTGTCAGTAGCTGCTCCTCAATGGATGTAGAGAATTACTCCTGCAGTTTTGACCAATGGAATCTCAAGCAGAAACTTGTAATTACAGCTTTGTAAGAAGTGAAGGAATGCCAGGGTACTGCTCTTTGTAGAGAACTTTGTTTTTGAGGTGTTTCCAGAAACCCCCTGGGGTCAGGGGAGGAACTGTGGGTTTGTCTGTTGTGTTTTTTTCTTTTCTCCAATATCTGAGTTTGGTGGGATGTGTCTGTGCTGGTTGTGAACCAATATCTGTGTTTGTGTGTGACCAAACGAGCCAGGCAGGTGTCTCCAGCAGCCTGTGTGGGAACAGAGCACTCCTGGGCTTCCCTCTGGCATGCCATGCAGACCTGGATTTTCCTGGGTGAGGAAAGCAGGATTAGAATTTCTGCTGGTTGGATCAGTTTATTGCCTTCTGCTGGGAACGTTGGCCTTGGCTGTGCTGTGAAAGGAATGCATCGTACAGTGAATGTGCATTTTCTGTCGTCGTGTTCCTGTGTACTTTGCTCAAGAATAGTTTTAAGTGTTTATTGGCACTAAAGTTGTCCAAGTCGTGTGTACCCATTTCCAGAAGAAAATGAACTCTGAAACTGCTTTATGAGAACTCCAAGGGAAAGCTATTTTCAGCTGAGTTAGAGCAGGCAGCATCTGATCAGTGAGAGCGATGGGCACTGGGTACTCTCAGAGCTTCCCAAGGAGTTAGGGCTGTGGAGCACAGAATATTTCATTGTTTTCTTTGTGTAATCCTAAAGGGCTAATTAGGGCTGAAGAGTTGAGCATAAATCAGGAAATTGAGCTCTTTGACCACGAATGGCCAAGTAGATCAGTGGAAAACAACAAATATTGTTAGGAGGTAGTACCAGATCACACAAGCATCCAAGAAGGGAGGCTCTGAAGAAGACCTATCAAGAAGGAAAAAAAAAGAGGTAATTATAAAAACCTTTGAAAATAATTTCTATAAGAATTCATAGTCCCAGTTGACTCATTAATTATCCTGAAATCTGACAGTTCTGTAGAAGCAGCTGTGTAGTGCTTTTCTTTCAGGTCAATGCAAGAGAAATGTTCCAATAATAGCATTTATAATCCAGATGTGCCAAAGTCAGGTCTGTCTTAGGAACCTCCTGAACAGTTCATGTTTGTTGAGCAATTCAAATTCAGACTTGTAGAGGAATACAACATTTGTTTGTATTTGTTCCTGGTGTTGAGTCACTTGCATTTTGTTGGTTTAGTTCTTTGCTAAATAGTATCAGATGTTTCATTTCTTCTGCTTAGGAACTGTTTAAAAACTTTTGAGAGAAGGTAAGATGCTCTCAGTCAAAGGGTTGGAGTTCAGCTTTTTGGTGTCTGATCCCCTGATCAGGAGAATTGACAATATCTGAGGTCTTAGAAGGAGACTACTTACTCTTTGCAGCAATAAAAATCTTACTGATGTCCAGCTAATAACTTGAGTATTCACTAAAGCACTGATTTCAATAAAAGTAGAAATAATCCTCTTCTGTTGTCCTCTGCACGAATTTATCCCAGTCCTTTGCTGGTCTCTTCCAAGGGCACTGACACAGGTTTATTAAAACCTAAATGAAGGTGAGATTAAAAAGGCCTTTCTTTCTCTATTCCCTTCTAATATCAGATGGAATTGACCAAATTAAAAAAAGTGGGTGGCAGGAAAAGCTTTTACCAGCTGGCACTGATAGGCCAGTGTTCTGTTTTTTTGATCTTAGGTGCTTTCTCTCCTCTTCTGTTATTCTGAGCAGTGGCATGATCCCCCAGCTTTACACTGTCCTGAGAAAGCTGGGAGAGACAATACTAGAAATCAAATATTCCCATGAAATCAGCACCTGCTGTGATTGCTGAAGAATACATAGAACTGGAATGTGTAAAGAATAAGTAGAATATTTTTAATAGGTCTTAGAGGAGGGGAGAAAATAAACACATGAAGTGCTTCTTTCAGGTTAGATCTATTTGCTGTGTTACCAGGAAGATTTCTTGAAGCTTAATCCACGGAATTTTGTTCTTCCCAATTAGTTCTCCTGTGAAGCAGCTCTTTGCACAGAGGTGGCTGCAGAGAGTACCAGAGCAATCACTGACATTGATCTGGCTTCAGTCACAGACCCTCAGAGTGGGCCAGAACAGATGTGACCCATCTCAGGAAAAGCCAGGTTTTAGCTTGGCCTGGATGGGCCAAGTGTGAGACCCCACACTGAGTTTAGGAGTGGTGTTGAGTAGCTGAGCATGGGATGAGATGTGTCTCCAAAGAGGGGCATTAGAGACATCTGTGAGACTGAACTGACTTCAGACATTGAGCAGCAATGAGGTTGGAAAGGATTGCTTTACATTCTGCCATTCAGATTTGGAGGCAAAATTCCTATCAGCTGAGCTCTCTGATGCTTTCAGCCAGACCCTGCCTGCCTTAGATGCTCCTTGCTTGTAGCTCTTGGCTAAACTTTAGTACTTAAACTCTTGCCAGTGTCTTGAAGAGATCTGAGCTATGGCTTACACTGCATCTAATGCCTTCAAGTGCTGATATTTTATCTCTTGAAAATATGAAACTTGTCAGTAGTGAACAGAAATTCCCTCTGATCCCTCTAAAGACCTATAGGGTCTTTATTATTTTGGGGTTTGAATTGGTTGTTTCTCCAAGGCACCCTGCTCACTTAGGGATATCTACCCTGTGCTGGTTTCTGCAATCAAACCATAGCACTTGGCATGGCAGGGTGCTGGAATGATGTATTTATACAGGCAGGAGGCAGGGTTTAATACCATCTCATGATTCACTGTGCAGTCCTATTAATATGAACTTGACTCGGGGGAATAAGTAGCTGTTACTTGTCAGCAAATCCTGAGTGTATTAAGGGGGTGAAGTTGTATTGAAAGATCCTCACAGTGATACTCTGCTGTTCCCAAGGGAAGCAAATGAAAACTGTACTTTGATGAATAATGAATGTGCTAATTGGGGTCAAGAAGAAGTCATAGCTTCCTGTGATACAGTAGTCAGAGTAACCTGACTACAGCAATAAAGAAAAGTCTGTTTGACCAGATTTGGCAATAAAAATGTGACTGTCTGTCATCTGTCACCTCCACACCACCAAAGCCTGGGACGTGACAGTGACTGACAGGTGGTTTATCTCTTCCACAACACAGGGGTGTATTCCTGACATCCCCTTTTAGGTGTTGGCTGGTGCCAGTGAGAATATGGCCATGAACTGGTCCTGAGACTGGCTGAGTGCTCAGCTATTGCCAAAAATCCTGTGTGGAATGGATGAAGATCTCTCATGGCTTGGGTATATCACTAGGATTCGTCAAGAGTGGATATTGGCTGGAGTTAGTCTGTTCCTGATTTGCAAGGGAAAATGTATTTGTTGCTGCTGGTCTGTGCTTGCAAGTGAATGTAACATAAGGGGAAGCTTACAGCCTGTTCCTCTCTGCTGACAAAATACAGGCAAAAATACATTTTTCTTGGTCATCCTGTATTCAGCACACAAAAAAAATACAAATGAGAGAGATTAAGGAAGATATATGCAAGTATGATTCTAATACATATTTTGTGAAATACATATAACCTGACACTTTATTAAAGATATATGTGATGCTGCTTATCATTTGTGGAAGTGGAAGATGTACATAATTTTCAGTAGTTATTCTGTGTAAGTGCATGATATCAAACAAGCATGAGATCTTGAAAGTGTTCCATGTTTCATACAAAATTTTCTAAGCTGCTTAACTTCTCATGGATTGGGGGCTAATCTCAGCTGGTTTAGAAAATGCAGATAATCTCAAGAGCAGAACAGGGAAAGATATCTGAAGTAGCCTGGAGATGGGAGAGAGTGTGTTCTCAAAGAGGCCAACAGGGAAAATTCAAGTGATTTGGTAGAGCTATCCAGCTGATAAGAGTTATGTAATAAAAGCCAGCATGGAGCTGTGCAAGAGGAGGAAAACAATGCAGTGCTCACTAAGGCAGAAGAAACAAAGTGCAGAACTTTGTAACACATCTTAGTGCTGTGAATAAGTCGTGATGTCTGCATGGTGATCAAAATCAACTCCTGGTACTTACAGCAACAGCGTTTTCCTCCAGTTTTGCAGCTAAATTTTCTGGGTGGTCCAGGACAATTGGAGACACACAGCTGGAAGCTTCCTTCACAAATAGAATTGTGCAGGCCCATGGAGGTGTGTTCCACCACTTTTTGTAGCTTTAGGAGACTCTTCTCTGTGTGGCACCTTGCAGCCCAATGTCATCCTTTTTTCTAGTGCAGAGCACAGCACATCAAATTACTGAAGTTTCCAGATTAATCCTGCTTTAATTTTGACAGAAATGCTGGGATAAAAATCTGGTTGTGATCCAGAATCTTTCTAATTGGTGTGATAGTGCAGCTAAGTTAAAGGACACCTATTGCTATGTGATTTTTTTTTCAGAGTAGTGTTCACAGATTGTTCTTGGCTTTTGTGCCTTGATGTGTAGGGATGGTGACAGGTCCTCACGTGTCTGGGGGAGCCCAAGGGAAGTCCAGGCCCAGAGGGATCCCTAAACTCCAACTTTAACCTGCTGCTTCTCTCTAGCATACATTTATCACCTGTGTAAGTGAATGTGTCTTGCGACTCACTGAAGGGTAAATCACTCTCCCTGCTGTCAGGGGACAAATTCTTATCTTTTAACAGCCTAAGCAGGGACTGAGGGGTTTCCAAGACACAGAAGAGGGCAAGTCTTGCCTTCAAGAGTTCTGGAAGAAGTGAAGCTAAGTAGATGTATATCTTTCAAGTGCATGTGTGTGTGTGTGTTCTTTTATATTGCTGTCATTGTGGTGATCTCCTTGTAGCAGATGCAGTTCCCTTCAAGGGAATTTACAGTCAGGGATGGATGTGAATGTAGAGCTGGCCTGCAGAGGAGCAGGGATATTGGTCACCCTGCCACTGGACATGTTCATCCCCCAGACAATGTTTTGTGTGGCACTCTGGCCAGAGGAGGTGTTATGGGCTGAAAGAGAACGTTCAGAGATGTTTCTAGAGAGCCTTACCTGGCAGCAGGCAATTTAAATTAGGGAGAGAGATCAAGGCCATTTGGAGTTTGGTTAGAAGGTGAAGGAGAACAAGGCAAGACAAAGGGAATATTCACCTTGGCGTTGTTGCTTGGGTAGGAACAGGCTGAAGGGAGCCTTGAAGGTGATGAGAAGTATGGGGTGGTTGGTGATAGGGGATGACAGGTACTGTATAAAAGTGGTGAAAGGGTGTGTTTTGGGACAGTGCAGGTGGAGAAAGGAGTGATCTTTGGGGGAGCATTCCAGAAGAAATGCAAAGCAAACACCCCATTCTTTAGCCAGTGGGATGCTAGAGCAGCCCCTGACTCAGTACACAGCCCTGACAGGAGGGAAGGAAGTGAAACCAGAGGGAGAGGATTGGCTGTGCACTCAGAAACCAACATTTCCTCAAATACTGCATTTCACATGCTGCAAGGCCAATTGGCCTACAGGGCAAAAGCCTTGGTTTCTCCAGGGCTACAAGTAGCTTCCCAAATAAGTCTCCCAGCTTCTCCCAGCTTTTGTCTGAAGCTCCTGTATTCAGCAGGACTGTAATTATTTATCTTTATTTAACTCTGAAATCTCCAAACCTACTATCATTGTATATTTAGAAGAAAGAGGCTACAATTTGAAGTTCAGTGGAACTGAAACGTTGTTTTTTGACTGAAGAGTCAGCTGGGTTCATCTTGACCTGCTGCTAGTTTTTAACATGCTCCTAAGAGCTAATGTAATTGTTAGATGCTAATGTAATTTTTAAATGGAAACTCTAAGTTCAGAAGAAAAATGTGTTAATTCTAGCTGTGCTGTATCCCACAGACCTTTAAAAGATGCTTTCTCCCAGTTTTAAACAGTTTCTCTATCCTTGCCCTATTCCTAGTTTGAATTGAGATGCTTAATAAACTCAAACACCTCTGACAGCATCTGCCATGCCAGTTATCAGTGTGATCCCTCTGGTTTGTATAGGTGACATTTCCTGCTCTAGGAGTCAGTGAAACAGCCCTGCTGTGCTTTGGCTCTGCTGTCAGGTGTGAGAGGAGCTGTACCTGGCACCAACAGCCCCTGCACGTTCTGTGAGTGGAGGATGGGGGAACAGTCTGAGGACAGGGGGTGACTCTGGATGCTGCTTCTGGTGCACTTGAAGAGCCTTTGGCCCTAAATGGCTTTTGCAGAAAGGTGGGAATAGGCTTTGGGAGACAAGTGCAGCAGTTACAGAAGTGTCAGCAGCTGTGCTGGGAGGGTGGGAGATGTGCAGGACAGCTTTTTCTGCCTATCAATATTTCCTCTAATGCCAGATCACCTCAGGCAATGCTAATCACCAGCAGCTCACCTTCTCTTTCAAAGCACGTGTGGTGCTGGTGTCTGGTAATCCTTTTTGGGAGACAGTAATCTGAAGTTGCTGTGGATGAGGGAAATTATCAGGAGACTCAGAAACCAATTTATCCTTTCAGTTTTGAGGTTTCCTTTACCAGAAAACCACAGAGAAACCTTCAAGAGCATTTGGAGAATAGGAAAGGTGGCCAGAAATGAGAGACTTGAACTTAAAAGAATCAAGTTATGAGACAGTATAAGCTGTGAAGAGAGTGCCAAAGTGGTACCTGAATTATTTATGATCTAGAGACAGGAAAGTTAGGCCAGTGTTGGAAGGAAGTAGAAATTATTTGAAGTTCATTGGTGTTGTGCAGCATTTGGAAGAACTATTGTTTGTGGTATTTTGAACTAGATACAGGCATTAAGAATAATTAATTATTTGGCAGAAAGATGGTCTAAATAGATTACTTCTGTCAGAATCTGATTAGAGCATACATCATTGATTGGCTGGTGACTGCATTGCAGGGATCTGCCTTTTCCAGGCATTGTGGCCCCAGGGAAGTTGCTTCAGTCGGTTTTTTTTTGTTGTTTGGTTTGTTTTGTTTTTTTTTATCTTGTACCATAGGAGAACTTTGGGCATCTGCTTTTGCCTGGGGAGATATTTTGGTCGTTGTCTAATGTGCCGTTCACATCTTAAATGCAGGTGGGATCAAAACTCTGATCTTTCTTGCATTTTCATTTTTCTTGTTCTGCCTGAATGTGTAGCCCAGTTTTCAGGCATGTTTCTGGCTTTATTTCTGTATCTGTGCATCTGTGCTGTACAACAATGCCCATTTCCTTCTTATTTTAAATGGCTTTTTAGCAAGTCTTCAATGAAACTGCTATTAGAGCACTCCTGTCAGTAACTTCAGTTCTGTGCTAAAACATGAAATTGTGCTATTGGATTGCTGGGCCTGAGATAGTTAGGAATTTTGTGACTTTCTACTCCTACCTTAGCTAGCTTAACCTATGCTCTTTACCTTTAAAAGCAGCTCTTCATGAGCAAAACCTGCCTTTTAGCAAAATTCTGTATAATTGAAACAAATACAGTTGTGCATTTTAACATTTTACGTACAAAGCTAGTGTTCGTGTGTTTTTCTCATTCTTTTTTGCTCTCTCATTGCTGAAAACAATTTTCAGTTTCAAAAAATCCCTGAAAATTTTTAAGGAAAAAAACAAAGCCAACTAGGGTTTGGGAACAAAGTTAACAAACCCTCCACGAGCACACTGAAAATGGGTTACAATGGCTTTTCTTTTCCTAACAGCATTATAATTTTCTAGAATGTAATGGAAATGAAAGCTGTATAGTAGTTTAAAATAGATGATCTCCCCTTTTCCACCCACACACAGAGTTAATTTTTTGCAGGGAGGAGGAGCCCTGGAGCAGGCAGGGAGTGGTGCTGTCACCACCAGTGACATCAGAGAGGTGCTGGATGTGCCTGTCCCGACCATGGGGTTTGTCCTCCCTAAAGTGTCCAGGTCCACACTTGACCTTAGTCATGCTAAAGGTCCTGCTGAAATGAAACAGAACTCTCAGCTCAATTAGTACTCTCCTGGCTCGTTCTCTCAGTCTTCAGCACTCTTTTTGGTCAAGTTTCATTTATTCAGCATATTCTTGGCAGAACAGGGGTGACCACTGATAGGAGCTGTAAAACTGGAGTCAGAGATCCCTTGGTGTGGCTGGGAGGGAGAACAGGAGTGGTGGAGCTGATGTGGAGGTGCTGGCCGGGGCTGGAGCCCCGCGAGGGAAGCTCTGTGGAGCCTCTGGTTTTGATCCAGAGAGCTTTGTGAGAGCTCAGGGAGCTGGAGCACACATGGGGCAGCATCTCAGAGCCCAGCAGGTCAGAGCCTGGCTCTCGAGTGCCCCACACCTTGGCTTTTAGAGTCATGTTGTTACAGGGAGGCAAGCAAAGCGTCCTTTCGTTGAAAGAGGTCACTGCGGCGTCTTTTCCGAGTTTGGTTTCGTGAATTGCTGCCTGTGATGTAGGAAACAGCAGTGCTTCTGAGAGATTTGATGTTTTCATTACCCTGGGGCGTTTATCCTGCTTCCAAAGGGCTGGAAGGGTCCTCCTGGAAGTTGCTGAGCTCACACTACCATTACTATTTGCATTATATAATTGTCTAAGCCACCCTGTTTTGTTACTGTGGATTTGGAAAGTTGTTCTAGACCCTCACCAGCCAAGACCAAAATACTTCAAAAAAACCTCCAAACTTGAAAAAATATGTTCTGCCTAAATTTATTCATAACTAGTTTTTTCTTGATTTCCAGAGTGTCAGGATTGTCCTTAGCTTAAACAGTCTCTTCCTCCTACTGTTTTCTTCCCTATTCACAGATTGCTTTGCTGGGGTAAACAAATCAAATTTAGGTTTCTGTTGCAACACAGTCGTTCCATTCCCCTGAACCAGAAAAGGAATTTCTCTACAGTGGTTGTAGGGAATGATTGAATTTGACCTGCCTTTTTTCTACTCAGTGTGGATGAAGAGAACTGTATTCTGTTGGTAGTACCTCTGAGACATCAAGAAATTAATTGAGAATTAAAATTAAGAATACTGCTAATTTTCAAATTTTCCTTTTGCTCTTTGCATCTGACTCGCATCTCAAATTCTTTAAACAGAGGCAATGAGATCCTGCTTTTCTTCCTCCTGAGTTCAGCTCTGAAGTTCCTGTTATTAGGAGGAGCATGATCGTGCATTTTGTATTATTGAATTCCATCCCATTTCTATTAATGCAGCCCATAAGATTTAGCAGTTCTTTCTATGTAATACCCTTATCCTTTTCATCTTGACAGTACCTTCCAACTTTGTGTCATCAGGAAATTTCATCAGCAGGTTGCCTTGTGCCAAAATAATTAAAAAAAAAAAAAATCTGTCCCAAAATAGCTCATAGAAAAGCTTCCCTTGAGCCTGCGCTTCCCTGTACAAATTTTCCTCCTCAGGTTTTCTAACATCTTATCAAATATATACATGCAGAAACAAAAAACCTGCCAGGTATTTCACAGAGCAATTTAACAGTCTGTATTTATGTCAGTTGTCCCACTGGAGTCATTTGAGTAAAGCTTGCAGAATCCATTTTATAATCTTCATTCCTGGGTGAAAGAAATCTTTCTTTTCAAATGCAGCTCACTTTGCTGGATGAAACAAATAGGCAATAGTTAAAATGACTTTTTTGTTTGGGTTTTTTTTTTTTTTTTTAGAAATTATTTGAAGTGAGTTGTGGCTGCAACTTGCTTTCTCGTATATACCTTTTGTTTATGAATTTCTCTGTGGAAGTTAGTGACTGATTTTATATTGGAATTTATTATATTCTTTTGAAAAAATCCATGATGTGTCAGCTTGCTTCATAATTAAACTGCAGAGTTTCTCTTCCTTAATAAGAAAAGACCAAGCAATGGGATTTGTAGCTAGGCATAGTCAGAGACCCAGTGAGAACAGCATCATCCCCAAGAGAGAAGCCAGAGGGTTCTGAAACAGGAGATGGAGTGGGGTAAACATCACTTCATCATGTGACCAGTGCTGGCCTGGTTGGCAGCCCCTGCAGAGAGCAGCAGTGAGGGTCACCATTCCACATCCCAAGTTAGCCCTGGGCTGAGGCTGGCACTGGGGAGGGCCAGCAGGCAGCTGCTCAGGGACAGCTCTAAATCCTGCACACAGCCTGCCATACACTAGAATCAATTACTGAGAACCTTCCGCGATGGTCAGAATGTGACATTAAATAATTGAGTATCACATCAAATCTTGTCTGCAATTAGTTATCCTGAAAAGTAATTATGCAACAAAATCAAGTAGCTGAAATTAGTGGTGTGAAGCACCCTGGTTATTTGAAGACTGTAGGAGATTTTTTTTTTCTTTTTTATTTCACTTGTAACATGAAGTTGTAAGTACTTAAGTAATTCTTTATTGGAATAAAAAAGTCTTGCTCAGTTGTAATTCTTGTCATTAGTTACATCTGCAATAGAAGATACATAGCACATAAAACAGGTGTTAATGACTAAGTTGATTTTGTCTCAAGTAAAAATGAGCTGTGGAAGAGAATGTCTTGTAAGTAGGACATTTAAAATCAAATCTGTTTTGATGTAGGGAGGAAACCAGCCTAAATTTCAGTCTTTTGTCTCTTACACCAGTAGTGTAAGCTGATTTGGAGAACAGAGTTGAAATACTCTAACGGGAAAATGTGTTCTTTTAAAATGGTTATGATCAATTTAACAACGTAGATGTTGTGAAAGGTTAGAAAAGCCATTAAAATATAATTTACACTAATAGAAGTCGTTAGCTTGCATTAGTTAGCTCACATACTCAAAACAAACAAGGAAAATATAATAAATCGAAACAGAGTGTGTGCCCAGTATAACAGGCTGAAGTGTAAACGCTCACATGAACATTGTTTAACAGCTTATAAATACAGGGGAATGTCTAATTATGCAATCATGATAAACCTGATTATTTTGAAAATGGCTTCTAATAGTAACTGTTGTCATGTGTATGCCAGAACTGATAGGAAAATTATTTCTAATCAGTAGATCTGTACAGAATTTGATCTCTATGTGTATAGTACTTAAAAATCTGAACTGATAAAGAGTAGTTGGCTAGTCATGTTACTTAAGCTGGTCCCAAAATAGCACCTTCCTTTTTGGGTAGAGTTAGGTTTGCAGCTGTTGTCTCTATCTGTTGTCTCTGAAGAAAATTTTAACATTAAGTGTTGCTGACGTCAATTTTTTTCTTTTTTTTACAGCTGATGTGGGCTTTGCCCCTGACAGAAGTTATTTGGTTCTAGCTCTGAGTTTGGAAGAAGTTGGTATATAGATTTTCCCCTAACTTTCAATTGATGTGTTTAGCTTTAGTGGGAGTAATACTATCACTTAAACCATGTTGTCGTCTCAAGGAGTTTTGCTACATCCCTATGGAGTGCCAATGATTCTGCCGGCAGCACCATACTTCGCTGGACTTGTTCAGGTAATGCAAGGCCGCTTCCAACAAGCAACTTAACTCTAGTGCACTTAGAGCAATAATTGGAATTTTTATGGTTGAGAAAGCAAACACTTTTAATACAGGCAAAAGCTCTCATGTAGTCAGTGAGAAGACAGTAGGAAATCAAAAAGATGGATCACCCTAATCTGTGTATTGACATCTCTCATGGCTGAATAAATGGTGTAGTTGAGCTATATTTGCTTGTATTGATTTGTCTGCTGTTTAACATTCATGCCTTTGCTTCACGAGGTTGACCACAGGGCAGAGGATTTGCTATCCATTCTAGGTTTCTGAGGGAGTCAGCATTCCCACGGCAGGTCAGAAGACAAAGTAACTTACCATGATGTGTTCAGGTTAAGTGTTTTAGCACAGCGAGCAGGAATAGTGTTAAATATGCATTAATTCATATGTTACGCGTCACACGGAATGAAAAAGGGGTTGTGGTTTTGTGTGCATAGAAATTTGTCACCTGCAAAGAATATTTATACACATCCTGTTAATTCCTTTGAGCCCTCAAAGTGTAAGCTCTTGCTGCAGGGCAAGAGTTCTGTATTTTTAGGAGTCAGCTGGCAACTACTAGATTGTTGTTGTTGTTGTGTTTGTTTTTGTTTTGTTTTTACCAAAAAGTCGTGCTACCGAAGTTTCTCCTGTTAGCCTTGAGATTTTGAATAGATCCTGTAGATGCTGATTAAGCAAGAAGTATCCTGCTGTTTACAGTATAAGAAGGCATTAGGAAAAGTCAAGGAACATTTCCCGACACTGATGGAATTGTACCATCTAAGTGGCAGTAGTCAGGTACTGAGCATTGCCAGGGCCGAGACACACACGTGTGTTAGGGCATTTCTGTGCTAGTGACAAGTCAAATTAACTGTGAGGAAGAGAGGAGTTTTCATTGTGCTCCTTTACTCCAGCACTTTGCTGCCATAGAGGGGCAATCACAGCACGAAACAGGTGGTTTTCCATATAGGTCCCTTCAGTAATAGAAGACCGTGGGTTGTGTTCTTCACTTCAGGCTTAATACCAGGCACACACGTCTAAAATAGAAATATAGCATTGCACAGTGGCCATTAGCAGGTATTGGGAAACTGTGTCTGGTGGGACATGTGAGCTGAGGCTGCTTTTTATGCAGTGAGACACACCAAGCAGGCCTTCATATCCATTAGAATTTGGGGGTGAAGGTCGGCTGCTGGAGCTCAGTCAGACCCTCTGCCATCCTGTCCAATAAATAATTACAAGCAAATCGTGCCTTTCACTCTATGCTGATTGATGTTGAAATTGCTTTTGAAAGTTCTCATAAGTTCCTGTTATAGATTAAGTGCCGGTGTAGGAAAAATAACTGCACCCAACTGAAATGGGTGAATGTAATCAGGTTTAATGGACTCGAGAGCTTGTTGGGAATTAAATAACTATTGATTTGTTGGAAAGTTGCTGTCATTACAAAATGCCACTCTGGATGCATTATCCAAGCAGATAGATTAGAAGAAAGGGCCCTTTGAAAATTTGGGATGCCTTATTTCAATCTTTTTCCTCTTCATTCTTTCCATAGAAAGATATATCCAGGCCTGTGTTACTCCTTTGGCATGGATCTAAAATAGTCAAGCAATAAGAACTGCTA
>VZRX01005703.1:0-24121 GCA_013398075.1 Notiomystis cincta | reverse complement strand
CCCAGCTCTGTTCCCTTCCCTGGACACACTCCCTGTCCTTCTTGTTGTGGGGCCCAGAAGTGACCCCAGGGTCTGAGGTGTGGCCTCAGCAGTGCCCTGCACAGGGGTCAGTCACTGCCCTGGCCCTGCTGCCCACAGCGTGGCTGATACAAGACAGGGGTTATGGCCACCTGCTGGCTCCTGGTCAGCACCCCCAGGACCTTTCCTGCTGGGAGCCTTTCCCCACTCTGCCCCAGCCTGCAGCTGCAGGGGCTTCTGGTGGCCAAAGGGCAGCACCCAGCCTCGGTGGCCAAAGAGGACTCGGACTCCTCTGGCCGCTGCTCTCGTCCCATCCAGCCTGGCCAGGGCCCTCTGCAGAGCCTTCCTTGCAGAGCCTTTCTGGCTTCCAGCAGGTCCTTGGTGTCATCCCCAGCCTTCCTGAGGGGACATTCCATCCCCTTGTCCAGACTGTGGACACAGACACTGAACAGAGCTCGTCCCGGTCCTGAGCCCCGGGGAGTCCTGTCCCAGCTGGGGGCAGTTCCAGTGCCCCTCTCTGGGCCTGGCCATCACCCAGTTGCTCACACAGAGAGCACTGCACCCATCCAATCCACGAGCAGCCAGTTTCCAGGACTCTTCTGTGGGACATGATGTGGGGTAGACACATCCACAGCCTTTCCTCACCACTGAGCATCACCTGAGCAGGAGACCAGCTCAGGCAAGCAGGACCTGCCTTTTTCAAACCCATGGTGGCTGGGTCTGATGGCTTTGTTGTCCTGTGTGTGCCTTTTGATGGCACTCAGGATGGTCTCTGTACAACTTTGGATTAAATTGTTTTTCCTTTGAGTCTGTGGATCAAGCAGTGTAGCCAGTAAGTGTTGTTGGTGAGACCTGTCAGCTGCTCAGGAGGCTGCAGGCAGCCTGAAACTATTTGGTTATTGCTATTGCAAGAGTTTATTTTCTTTTAACTTGCCTTTATTTCTTGCTAAAAAGTGCAGGTATCATCAAATACCTGGTGAGTGAACCCCTGGGTACAGGAGGGAGGGTCATGACAGGGAATGTCTTTCCCATTGACCAAAAAGACAATTGTAATAAGAACAACAGCTGATCTAAATAGGTTTCAGTTCAGCTAAGAAACATGCAGTTATTCTGCCCTGCCACCTGCATATCTTATTTTTTCTCACTGGGCTTTATATTGGAAATCAAAGGGTGGCAGAATTCCAGTGGCTAAGGCAGCCCTGTGTTACCTCTTTCACCTCTTGCTCTGTCAGCTCAGTCAGTGCTGTTATAGTCAGGGCTTTTCTCATCTGCCAGGCTTCACCTGACACTTAACAGGCAGATTATTGTCTTCCTTTTCCACTTTTGCTTATGATATCAGTATTAGTGAATTTTAAACGTGATGATCTATAATTATGGTCACTAGCTTGGGTGTTGCATAATACACTCCAATGGAGTGTTTTAGTATGGCAAAAACTGGGTAAATCTGGGCCTTTCTGACTGCAGCTTCTGCAGGGGTTTTAAAGTGGAATAAATACAAGAATATTTGTGTTTGTAGGAAAAAAAAATAATTGCTAGACATGAGATAGCTTTTATTAGGGCAAGTTGTATTTATTTTTACGTCCTCTAAATAAGACAAAGCTTTTAAGATTCAGATTATCTGTAAAAGCAGATTGTTTAATTTGGCTCCCCCAGCTAGAAGCCAGCAAGCTGATACTGCTGTTCCCAAGGATCTGTAATTTCAGCTGATTTTTCTTCTCTTTTCTGACTCATGCATAATCATCAGTAATAAAACTTCTGATGGCCATATTATGAAAAGAGATACAACTTTGAAGTTCTTTTGCTTTCAGTAGAGTGATTCACAACTGATATAAAAATGTGCTTGTATATCTAAATATAGAAGAGTCATTTTCATGGAGTTTGCTTGAATATTTCACCTATTTATCCTCTGAGAAGTTATCTTGTGTTACATGAGCTAATGTTAGAAACCCAGTTCAAATACATCTTCTGGCCTGTCTGCTTGCTTGCTTTTTTTAACTGAGGTGTGCAGGTAGCTGTTTGCTCAGACCTGGTTTCAAAGAGGGTGTTGTAAAAACATGAAATGTCTATTTCAGTAGATCAGGTTGTGCAAAAAATATGGTAAGGACATAATTATTTCAAGTATAAGTACCTGAACTAACTGGGAATTGCATTTAACTGCTCTGTTACAACCTAAGAGTGGTGGAACCACACCTGACAAGTATTTGACAGTCAGATATCACAGATAATTTTGAAAATTTTGCTGGTTTGGGTTTGTTTGGGTTTTTTTCAGTGTAGTGGCAGGTTGTGAACACTGTAAATAGATAATTGGAGATTGACCTAGGTGAATTTTCTGTGCCAGACTTTCTACTTGTGTTTCACAAGACCCAGGTTATTGTGGATTAGGGTAAATTCTGATATCCTGGTTCAGGATATCACACAGAGGTGTGAGCTAGAGAGCTTGGAGAATGACTTAATCCTCCAGTTCATGGGTTGGATAAATCAGTAAAGAATGTTAATTTCTTTTGTAAATCTACATATTGTTCTGTTGCTGACCAAGCTGAGGAGAAAGTAAAAGTCTCTTGCATGTTTGTTCAAGAGTCAGAATGGTTCATGTTCTCATTTTGAGGCCTTGAACTAAATAAAACATGGTGCATTTCAAGGAATTTTAGTCATCAAGGAAAAGTTATCCAGATTTTGGTAAGCATCCTTCTGTAAAAGCAACTTATTTATTAAGATAAAGCCAACAGTACTCAAAGCAGTGAACTGAGCTGAACTATGCTGCCTTGTTATTGGTTGGGTTTTGTTTTTTTAATTCTGAGGGAGTGAAATTATGATGAAATGCTCATTATCCCAAGTGTTTTTTATCTTACAGAGCTGGAAGTATTTTTGTGATGTCTCTGTCCTCACTTTGCCATATCATTCCAAAGCATGGACTGCCCTCCTGTTTGCTAATTAGTAGCATTTAAAAGTCATGAAGGAGAAAATGGCAGTTTGTTTATATATTGGTTTCCTGTGATAAATGTCTGTGATGCTTTGCTTTCTCTGTACCATTTTAATATATAGAAGGTTCAGTGAAATCCATCTGCAGGCATCTTTAGACATGTAAGCTTCAAAACATCCAACCTAGGCAAAAGAGTGCTGCCAAAATGCAAATACAAGAGTTTCTCTGTGCATTACCAGCAGCTGTACAGGTACACATCAGCTGTCTTTATTTTCACTGACAGTGGTGCTGAATATGAGCATGTTGCAAACACTCTGAGAACAAATCATATTGACACTTGAAACCAAGAAAGAGAAAAGAAGGAATTTCCAAACATTTTACTTCCATTCTAGAGAAAACCTTACAATTATGTTAAATCAGAAACCTAAACATGGGTGAGTATTCCAAAGGGAATAATAAGAACATGTTTAGAAAAAAACAGGTTTTTTGAAAGCTATAGCCCTGCAGTTGGTTAAAAGCAAGCTGACATTTAGTTGAGAAATAAAAGGTGACTAGAGGTGAGGGAAAGCACATCTTCCTGCATTTGTGAATGATGCTGGAGATGATAATAGAGAATGAATCATTCTTTCTTTCCCTGCTGGCCTCAGTGTGATGCTGACTTCAGTGAATTAGCAAACCTGAGAAGGCCTTTGCTACTCCCTGGAGATAACTTTGCTCTGGCAGGGCAGCTCAGAGGGGATTCAGCTCTGCTGGATGCTGAACAGAGTCTGTACAACAGGACCTGCTTCAGACACCTGAGAGCAAATTTGAAGGTGTTTACCCTCTGTGCAAAATGGTTCCTTATTCCCCAGGTGTGGGGAATGTGTTTTATGTGCACAGGCTTTGGGTTGATGTTCTTTTTGGGAGGTTTGGTTTAGTGCCTGACCACCTTTTGTTTGTTTCTCTGATGTATTAGGTCTTGCTTATGCAAAAAGGTTTTAGAGATATATTTTTAATATTTTGAGGAATACAGAACAGCCTGATTTTAATGAAATAACCTAGCAAAAATGAGCTTATCTTTCTATTTGACTTGGAATTGTACTGAAAAATGGTATAGGAATAAATTTTTCAAATGGATTTTCATCTTGCCAACAATTGAGGTACAGAAAGAAAGTAAACCTCTACAGCTGTATTTCAGTGCTCAGTCAGAATGAAAATATTTTCACTTCAGTTATTACAAAACACAACAAAAAACCCCATGAATTTGAAAACTCTTTGGAGCCATCAAAAACCACCAGGATGGAAGAGAATTCTGACTGTTGGTATAGAAAACCAGAAAAGGCAAATTCTCAAGAAAGCCATGAGGATTATTAACAGAATCTCAACAAAATTTGCTTCTATAGAGGCTGAGCCATACTTGGAAAGGTCTGATCCTCAGTATCCTAAATAATTTATATTTTGTGATGCATTCTAATGATTACAGAGTGGTTTTTCAGTTTGTGGTGCCTGGGAGGTGTCTGTTGAGGGCTGTGCTGCAGAGAGCAAGGGTTCCCTGCTTGCTCTTCCTTCCCAGGAAGGTTCTCTCCGAACTCTGCTCCACCTTGTCCTGAGACAGAGGCAGGAGGATGAGCAATCTAACGAGCTCTGTTGTGACAAGTCACGCAAGAGTCTGCTCTGAGGTGAGCTTGGGAAACAGCACCAGCCTTCCCCTGGCTCAGAGAGGGGAAATGTAACTGGAGCAGCCCCTCCTTCTGCAGCACAGGGAGAAATTTTGATTATTACTTTAAAAATCTTCTGTCTGAGCTGTTTTTGAGGGGAGGGACAGGAGGATGTTTTCTCTTTTTTTGGCCTTATGTCTAAAACCAGAAAAGAGCAAACTTGAAGTCCTGAAACGGTCTTAAACTGTAACAAACTCTTAAAAAAAAAGGTCTTCCATGTTCTCTTTGTTTTCTCTTTTCATTTTAAACATAAACATCTGTCTTAGTTTTGCTACCCAAGTACCAGGGCTGAAACACAGCAGTTGGGCCCAGTTCTCAAAAGACCAGCCAGCCTTTGACAAATTGTTCTTCCTACTCGATTTTCCCCATCAGCTCAGTTCTGCTGTTTCCCATTCATTTTTTAAAAGTGTGTGCAGAAATGGCTCAGTGTAGTTCCAGGTTTTGTTTACTGGTTCAGAATCTTAAATACGAAATAAAGGCAAGCACTGTGTGTAAGGATTTACTTCTGAATTCTTCTAAAGCTTACCTGAGATTGTTGCTATCCAAAGAAATTGTTCAAAATTGATCATTCTGTAAGAAAAGAAATGGATTGCTTTTGTTTTAGCACTGGTCAGTGTGTCCTGGGAAAGTGCCCTCGCTGGCTCCTGGGGGTGACTTATTTTGTAGACAGAAGTTGTTGAAACCCACTCAAGCCTTGTGGAAATTTACAGGAGGTGAAATCCATCCTGGCAGGGTTCTCTGAGTACCTTTTTTAACTGGCATACTGTGCTGGATTGGCTGGAGTGAGTACGTGGTCTTTTTACTGCAGAGATGAATGTTTTTATTTTTGTGCCTTCCCCTGTGAAGGAACAGTTAAAATCAGGCACAGGGAAATGTGACAGATGTTCCTGCACATTTCCCATCTGAAAATGCCTTCCACTGGCCAAGGAGATTGTTAGGCACAATTAAGCCCAGTGCATCCATCCTGTGCTGTACACCAGGGCTGCTGAGGATGCTCCCAACAGGGGAGCACAGCTTTGGAAAGAAGGAAGTTCACATCAACTTTCATCTGTGGCAGGTTTTTGAGTGTCACTGTGTGAAAAGCCAAGGAGACCTGACTGACAGCTCAGAGCCTGAGCCCCCCTGTACTGCACGTGTCCCTAAGATCCAGCTCTGCTGTGTACAACTGCAGACACTTTCAAACCATGAGCAAATTTATCATGCATTTCAAGGATGCTAACACTTGAAAATCTGATTTTTGAGAGGCATTTGCTGTACTGTTGCCAACTGACTTTAAAAGCTTGTGATATTATGCCTTGTAATGTTCCCCATTCAGTGTAATTGTCACTGTAATCAGCTTTATGATGGCAAATCTTCCTGATGACTGCAGCGATGTATTTTTTGCATATTATGTCTGAAATGTGAGTTACTTTTTGATCTCAGAGGTATAGTGGTAGTGAAGAGAGGAAGACACTGCAGACTTTTGAACTCATGTATGAGATGTTGGTGCAGAGAGTGGAATTTGTCATTTCCAGTGACGTGATAGCATCTACTGTTGAAAAAGACACTGAGAAGCAAATGCTCTTCTATTTTGTGATTTGTATTGTAATTGAAGCCATTAGAGTTGGCCATTCTGGAAAAGCATGCTTTTCTGGCACAAAATTGCAGTGATTGACTATTTTTGTTGTATCAGAATATTATACAGACGTTGTGAAAGTGTGCTGACCTAAAAATGTCAGTGGGTATTTCATATCAGTCTCCTTTTGTGTTTTGTTTTGTTGTTTTGGTTTTTTTTTTCCTAGGCAGGGAGGGGTGACACAAAAATGCAAGACAGACATTGCTTTTCTGTTGTGTAATGCCTGGCTTTTAATAATGCAAAAAGCTCTGTGCCAGGCCTGTAAACAGAGTCTGTAAATTCTGGGCAGCCTGTACATCTTTGCACTGAGATATGCAAGAGAATTCTAAATCAAACCTCTTTGTTATTCCACTCTTATTTTCCTGTAATAAGACACAAATCTACAAAGGGTGTTTCCCTGGCCTTGGTTCTCCATAGAATGTTTTTGTTAAATTCCTCTTTCGAGGGATGGAAGTTGGGTTTGATATCTCAGGTTATTTTTGCTCATGGCAGAAGTAGGGTGGCACTTGGCCTGAGCCTCCTGTGCAGATGATGAGGCACAGTTACCTGTATTTCATAGGGGAAAAAAGTGGGACTCCACTCATTTTCTGGAAAAGATGATTTGTTCCTGGGGGAGAGTATTTCTCAAATACCTCTTTGTTAGTCCACTGGAACCGATGGAGTTCTGAGGAGTGCCTGGAACCTTGCTTGACACAGCATATGGCCTTTATCTGTGCCTAAAAATTATTCAGTGCGTGGTAACTTGTGGTGGCAATGTGTTTATCTCTGGTGCTCGTTCTCAAGAAGCATTGTCTTGTTTAAGTGGCTGTGAAATGTACTTTTTATGTGCTGTTCTGCGGTCATCTCCAGGTCGGCATAATCCTGGCTTAAGGTGTCTGCCTGCAAATTTCTCATTTGCATTATTATTGCTTGGTTCTTGCAGAACCAAGGTAATTTTTTTATATATATATTTTTTTTTTCTTAAATATAAACTGCTTTCTCTAAAGGAATAATAGCAAAATGCTGAGAAAGGTGTCTTTATTCTCTTGGTTCCAGTACGAAATGGGAGATCAAGGAGGGCAGAAGTGATGCTTTAAGTCTTATTTATCATGGGAGAGATTATTTCAAAATATTAATAAATGTGTAGCACTGTGCTTCTGGATAGGAGGGATGAGAATTTCTGGTTTACATTTTCACTTTGTTAGTTGAGTGCTTTGTAGAGATTTTCCTCCCCTGAGTTCTATAAGTCAGGATCAGATACCTGAAATACTTAAAAGTAGTTCTGGGTCAGAGCCAGACTATGTAATTATTTAAACCCCTACTTCATAGCTTTGTTTTTGAGCACTTCTTTTCTGACACAGAAAAATTATCTAAGGCTTCATTTCCTTGATACCACTCTGAAGACTTTTGTAATGTGCATTTTTTCTCAGTGTTGGCACTTTTGGTGTTCTTTGTACCTCTGCTACTTTTCACTATGTCTTTTAGAAATGTTTTCTTCTTTTATGTAATTTAAAACACTTCTCCGTTACCAAATGGCCTAACCTTTTCTATGTTATTAATTAAAAATATCTTCTGGTCACCATTCTTCCACTCCTTTGCAAAAAAACATGATCAGGCACCTCATCACAAAAATAGATGGTGAGTTGGGAATCAGACACCCTCAGAAATGGATCCCAGCTGTATTTTTAAGGAACACTGTGTGCTAGCAGGCATCTAAAGTCTTCCTGGAGTTATTTCTTGAGAGCAGTGCCTGTTTGCTGCAGAGGTGGTTCTCAGATGTGCTGCCTAAGTGGTCTCTGGTTTACTCCCTGACATAATGACTAAAGCTAAAGGATTTATTTGTCTGTGAATAAACTGATACCACTGCACTGCCAATATTTGTTAGCTTTACCACTTTGTTCTTCTCTATGCTTACATAATTCTTCTTCAGCACTGTGTTTCCTTGGAGGGGAGGATACAAGTTTTAAATTAAGAAAGTTGTTGTTGTTTTTATTTGCTAAATAACAGTTGTGATTCAAGAATACAGTAAGGTAGTTAATGTTAATTACCCTTCATGGCTTTTTTTGGAAAAACCAGTGTGGATACTTTGTGGCATTGTTTAATAGTCAGCTTTTGTACTCTAACAGGACAGGAGACTTTGATTCTATATTAGCCACTGCAGAAATAGAAAAATCAAATTGAACGTGATGTGGTTCTTTTCCTCTTTCTGTCTCAGGGCAGAACACTTTGTTAAAAATTGATTCCACACTCCTTGGCAAAAACCATTTCTCTAAAGTAACAGAACCTGAGGGGTTTTTGTTATCTATTTTTTTATTATTATTATTAATATTTTTCACTTTCAGAATTAGGAAGTGAATGCATACATTTATACAGGAAGATTTTCTTGCTGTGAAGAGGGATTTCCAGTTCACAGATTCAAAGATGTTCAAGGCAGGAAGGATCATTATGATAATTCACCCTGTCCTCTTGAATGTAGATGCTACAGAACTTCTCTTGGAGACTGGCTTAAAGCAGACCTTTTGGAAGATATTTAATCTTGCTTTAACATCCAAGTAATTTTGGTTCCCTCAGTTTCACTGCTGCCCTACTGAACTGTTTGCATGTTTAATTACCCTTGCAGTTTGGACTTTACAGGGCTCTATTCCTCTTTATTTTTGCTCCTGGCCGCTGTTTCTTGCCGTGTTTTCTGTCTGTGAGATTAAAAATACAAAATATCCTCAAACAAATGAGGAAGCTACCTCCTAGAAGAGATAGATATCAAAGACATAGAGGAGATGGGGAGGAAGAAACCTTGTGCAATCACATAATCCACTTTTCTGCCTGAAAGCAGGATCAGCTTTGCCTGTATCATTCCTGAGAGACATTTCCCGAGCCTGCTGTGGAACGACAGGGACTCTCTAACCTCTGCAGGCATTTTCCACTTGCACTAGAGGGGTTTCTTTTCCCCAAAGTCTGAGTTAAAAATCTTTTCTTGTGTAATTTAACCTCCTGCTGGTTTATGGAGAGTGGACATACAAAATGCATTATTTCCACCCCTTGCCTAGAGGGCCATTATCTGCCTAAAGACAGTGATGCCAACCTGGCCCTTCTCTCCTTGTGGAAGTGCAATCCTCGTTCCTTCAGTCTTCCCTTCTGGAGTTTGTCTAAGCCTCCTGCAGTTGTGAGCCATGAAGATTTTTAGATTTGCAGAATTATTTAGATACCTAATTTCTTCTCTTGAGAACATGTATGAAACATAACTTCGCTTCAGATAGCTGAAATTGGAGTAGGAGGTAATAAAATTTTGCTGGTAGATACAGATGTATGATGGGAGGAGAGGTGAGAGTTAACAGTAAGTCATGAGACACGGAGCACTGTGAAGGATGAGTTTATTTTGCTGTTATTAAAAATTTCATTTCAGGATAATCCCTCTGAGACTTAACACGTTATTTTAAGAAAAGCTTCCTAGAGCAGCAGTAAACAAGACACAGTACAGTAGGTTCAAACGATTCATAAATGTTTGGATTTTTTTTAAACATCCCATTTATTGAGTGTGTTTCTAATACAGCGCTGAAAGAAGCAGCAATCATGTTGCCTGTGTGTTTGCAAAGAGTGACATTTGTAAAGTAATCTATTTAAATAATCAGCACTCTGAAGCCTTGTCTGCCGTTTTTTGGCTGTCAAATTTTGTGAAGTAGGAGGAAAAACGCTGAAAGCACAGGCTAGCTCTTTACCCGGTTTTGCATATCCCTTCCTCAGCAGCTCAGCTGAGGCTTAATTTAGAGGTGCTGCCTGTGTCGGTGTGACAGCCTGTGTTTGTGTGCAGGGCTCTGCCAGAGCATCCCGAGCCTCTGGTGTCCCACGGCACGAGCGCCCCTCGGGCTCGCTGTGTCTTCAGTTCTGTGTCTCCCAGTGCCCACTGCAAGCCCCAGCCCCACCGAGAGAGGAGCAGACCCCGCCTGCTGCACGGCTTCCCAGGAACGCAGGGCAGGCTCTGTCCTTGCTGTCACAGGGTGGCTTGGGGCACCCCGGAGACCCCCCTGTCTGGGGGGACACCCCTGAGACTCCACAATTTTGGGAGACCCCCCTGAGACCCCACTGTCTGAGACCCCACTATTTTGGGGGACCCCCCTGAGACCCCACTGTCTGAGACCCCACTATTTTGGGGGACCCCCCTGAGACCCCACTGTCTGAGACCCCACTATTTTGGGGGACCCCCCTGAGACCCCACTGTCTGAGACCCCACTATTTTGGGGGACCCCCCTGAGACCCCACTGTCTGAGACCCCACTATTTTGGGGGACCCCCCTGAGACCCCACTGTCTGAGACCCCACTATTTTGGGGGACCCCCCTGAGACCCCACTGTCTGAGACCCCACTATTTTGGGGGACCCCCCTGAGACCCCACTGTCTGAGACCCCACTATTTTGGGGGACCCCCCTGAGACCCCCCTGTCTGGGGGGACACCCCTGAGACTCCACAATTTTGGGGAACACCTCTGAAACCCCACTGTCTGAGACCCCACAATTTTGGGGGACCCCCCTGAGACCCCACTGTCTGAGACCCTGCTGTCTTGGAGGGACACCTTTGAGACCCCACTGTCTGGGACCCCCCTGAGACCCCCCTGTCTGGGGGGACACCAGCTCTGAGATCCCAGCACAAAGGCATAGACTGAGATACAGCAGAAACGTGGTCTCCTGTGTAGCCTCAGCACGGTGGGGAGTGACCACAGGGTGTTACTGGTAGGGATAACTGGTTTTTGGGTGACCCTTGTGCTATCTGACCTTAATTTTCCTTTGATAATCATCATTGTACTTACAGAATTACTTTCTTTAATATACAAATCTCTCCTTTTTTTAATTTGTGAAGATAGGTGGCAGAACACAAAGTATTGATATGCCAGTTCTTCAGTTCTTTTAAAGCCACAGTGCTGTAAACTCTTATGCTACAAATTGTAATTAATCCATATTTCATTTGACAGCCTCCAGTAAAGAAGTATTTTGACGTGTGTTTAGCAATATTCCTGTTCCAGGAGGCACTGAAATTACAGTAAAGCACATGTGGAAGAGCTTTCCTGAATTAGCATCCCAGCTCTCAGTAGATACAATCACTTTTTCTCAAGTTTTGTTCTAGTGTTAATATTGATGATAGGATCTGGAACTCTGAAACATGGATCAGAAATAGTCTGTGATCAGGAAAAGGCAGATAAGAGGTCATGGAAAAGAGAGATGAAGAAACACAAGGAAAAGTGAAATGAATGAGCCTTAGCAAAGTAGGATTTATTTGCCAGTTTTTGTTTGTATTGCTTTGTGTAAAGTGACTCAAACCCCCCGTATGTGGCACATTTCTGCTTGGAGAATTCTTCTTGTCCTGGAAAACAACCTTGCTCTTTTTCCTGATTTATTCACCAGAGTGTTAATGTGTTGAGGTGTGTGCAGCAGAAATAACCCTGTGAGCAAGTCAGGGTTGGTGAGTGATGGAAATGTGGAACCTCACAGCCCTTCTGGAGGGCCTCCAGGTGACCATCACCAAGCCTTGTTCTTGTAGAATTCTGTGTGTAATTTCTGAGCAGAATGAGAGCTCTCTCCCCTCTTCCTGCTCCTGACCAGCACTCAGGAGAGCTTGGAAAGGGTCCAGCATGGTGAAAAATGTATAAAGATGAGAGTGCCTTTTGACTGCCTCCCAGACACAAAATACAGATACTGGAGCATCTTTCAAAGAAATATTTGTAGAGTTAATTTACAATTTTCCATTTCTATAATGAAAGAATAGAGGCTGCTATAACAATAAGGCCATGATTTCTTCTGCTTTGGGTTCATAAGGAGATTTTAGTAAATTAAAACTATCCTATTATCATATTAATGGCCTTAAACTGAAGAAGGGTAGGTTTACATTAGATATTGGGAAGGAATTTTTCCCTGAGAGGGTGATGAGGCCCTGGCACAGGGTGCCCAGAGCAGCTGTGGCTGCCCCTGGATCCCTGGCAGTGTCCAAGGCCAGGTTGGATGGGGCTTGGAGCAACCTGGGACAGTGGAAGGTGTCCCTGCCATGGCAGGGGGTGGAACTGGATGAGCTTTAAGGTCCCCTCCAACCCAAACCCTTCTGGGATTATATCTCTGTAATTTTTCTGCAGTTTCTCGTTTTCCCTGTGATTTACCATCCTCCCCTGTGCTATGGTTTATGCATCAATGCCTGCATAAATAGGAAGTGATCCTTGTAATGTGGAAAAAGTCATGAGTGGAAGGCTGGAAACTCCTTTCAGTTTACTTAATATGGTTTATGTTTTGTCTCATGCATATATTGAGGGATGCCTGTGAATTTGATCATATCAGGGAGATTTCTCTCTGGAGCCTAAGAGTAGAGTCCTGTTTCTCTTAGAACCTAATGTGGATCCTGTAGTTTCATTTCATGAAAGTTCCCACAGCTGATTTCATCCTTTCAGGGACAGATTTCGAGCTGTTTGCATATAGTATAAAATTAAAATGCAGTAGTGATGTTTTGTAGGAGACTTGTGATAAGGACTTGTGGTAGTTTTAAATACTGGGGACAGTGAGGATGCAGGAGTATTTTTTTAAAGTTAGTATCTAGATTATAAGCTGTTTTATAAAATACAAAATCTGCTTGTGAAGATAATAAAATACTTGATTATTAAAGATTATAGTGAAATATCTCAGGCAGAATTTACGATTATTTTAAAACTAGCAAAGATCTGGTGGGTGCTTTACAAACTACCCAAACACTCTTTATTTCAGGTGGTGTAGGCATGCTCTTTTTTTGCTTGCCATATTTATCATCCCTGGGATGTGCTTAAATCACACTCTGTAGTCACTGAAGCTTTGCTGAAGAACGTCAGTCAATAGTTACAAAGCTGTCAAACACTTTTCCCCAAGCTGAATTTACACAGGCACCTCAAGAAGAAATTAATGAAGTCTTGTTTCGCTGCACATGTGCAGCCATTTTTAATAAACTTTTAGGGATTTGAAGTACTTTCTGTGCAGTTGCATTTGTTTCTGGATTACAAAATGTATAAAAGCTTTCCCAGCCTTGGCAGAATGAGGGGAATTGCAGTTTACAATTTTTTGTGGCAAACATTCACTTCAGGTCGGTGATATGTGAATTTACTCGCTTATTTATTATAGCAGTGATAGATTATTCTCACTTCTACTTAAATTTGACAAGCTGCGCAGTGCTAAACCCTGCTAAAATGGTGCAAAGACCCAATTACATAAACTACAAAGGCATGCAAGAGTAAGCAAAGAAAAAACATATAAAAGGATTAAAGATCAAAAATAGAATGATTCCAGTGAAACTGCATTAGGAGACATCAGGCAGGAAAACATGAAAGAATTAGAGTATGAAGAACAAAGCTTTATAAAGCTTCTGAAAAATGGCAAACATATTTTTAAAATTACTTCTGTTAACTCTTTACATTAGAAGGAAAATGATTTATTGGGAAAGGATGTATTTTTCAGGGTTCTAATGAATTACACTTGAATTGTGTTCTTCATGAGTTTTGTTTATGGGGTTTGGGTTTCACCTGCAGAGTAGTGGTAGCTGGATTTAACCAAGGATTTTAAAAGTAAGTTTTGGTTTTAATTTTAAATTATATGCTATGGAATATTTAAGAAGAATTTCAGGGTGAATTTACCCTTTTATTCCTTCTGCAGCTTTAAACACCACCTTTGCAGCTAATCTTTATTTCCTTACCCAGTAGATGTAGTGTTGCACTGTCTGGAGAGGCTGACAAATAGTGGCACAGTCAGGAATGACCAAGGCATTTGGCCCTTACTTTTTCTCTTACAAATGACTATTGTGTAGAATTCATTTTCTTTGCTCAGGGAACTCAGAGAATGGATAAATGAAAAATAGCCCTTGCCAGGAATAAGACAATTCATTGTAATTCCCCCACGTTCCCTGGAAGAACTAGACAAATACAGGCTCCTATAGTATTGCTAAAAGGCTTTCTGTGTTTCCCACAAACAGGGTTTCTGCTGCAGAGAACCAGCTCAGTTACTAATTCACCTCAAAATCACAGTAGGTCCTGAATGTCCTTTAATATCTAATTGACAATAGTAAGAGGCCTTTCTTTAGGTAAGTCCTCAAAATGCTGCACAACTTCTGTATAAATCAGTACTTACCGTGTATTTTTGGTCAGCACTGAACCCCCTTCCTGTAGCAATTCATCTGAATTTATTCAGGTTTCCCTTTCTACCTCCTGGCCCAGTTTGGGAATGGATGAGAAGAGTTGTGAATTTTAATTTATTTTTTTCCTCTATTTTTTTTTTCCTCTCTGTGGCAGCGTTGCCTCCTGGTTGAGGTGCTGTGTAGACAGTGCCTGTCTCTGCTCTGGGGTTGCTCTCCATGTAGCTCTCGCAGGCTGGTTGAAGCCTGGGAGGGATACAAAGCAAGACAGATGGTTTCCCACAGACTTCCCCTCTAGCTCTTTCATCTTTCATCTAACTATTAATTCATCTGTTTGGATGGATACATTCACGCATGGAACCAAGATGAATAATAATGAGATTTTTAATAACTCCCTACATTTGCATTCCTTGTAACTCTTTACATGGTTCTAGCTGATTAAAATGAATCATTTACATAATTAACATATGGTTATAGTGTTGGCTTTAATATGCTGATTATCTCAGTACTTTTGTCTAGAGTCAATTGGATTCAAACTGTAACAATTGTTTGAAGTGAGAATAGTTTATTCCTATGAGGGTTGGTGAATATTTGCCATGGGGCCTGATTAGAAATAGCACAACTGTCCAAGAAATTCTTTAATGTAAAGCATGTATTAAAAAATAAAAATAAAAAAGAAAAAATGTCATCTACATCTGCTGTGTTTAGGTCAGGCTTTACAAATAGCTGTCTATGCTTAAAGAGACTTCTGCCATTAGTTCCTTGGTGAGATTCTGACACAATACCAGGCATAGTCCTGAGAAGGAATCAAGACAAACAATACAAGGCTAATTGTTTCTTATTTGTAAAGACTTTTTTCTTCTATTCAAATCAGCTTTAAAAATAATATTTTTAAAAAATTATATTGAGGTAGAAATAGGATTTTTTTTTATTACACAAAATATATTTTAGTGTCTTTATATGCACTGGATCACCCTACTCTTAAGATTAAAAGAGGAATAGTTTTCATATTTGTTATTCTGCTTGTTTTCCCCCTGTAGATATTTGTAGCAAGTCACACTGAAGCAATTGTGTTTTAAGAACTGGTGGAATATTTTCCAATCCTGCTCTCACCCTTGGTGGTGTGCTCAGCTTCCTAGTGCAGAGGCTGCTTCAAAAAGAGAAAAGAATTGTCAGTTTTTGTGGTTAGGTAACTAACACTTGTGTCAATGAATGCTTTTTGAATGTTCATGAATATTTGAAGCAAATTTGTGTTAATTGCACTACTGTTGTCCACAATTAGTCTGTGGTAGACATGATTAATTGTAAAGAGCCCTGACATTTATGCATAAAAGGCTTGAGGTCAAACAGAAATGGAGAAAAATGGTTGCTGCAGCTTTGGCAGATGGAATGCTAATGCATTTTGACTCATACTGAGAATAATGATATTTCTGCATCAATAGCAAATAATTGTTTTAGAACTGTGGAATATTCTTCTCCTTTCCTTTGCTTTTCTTTTCTTCCTGCGTTTGACTTTGTCCCATCCCACCCCAGGATGCCACAGCCAGTGGTTATTTTTACAGTGGGGTTTTAATTGGCTTGGGAGCTGCCTTCCAGGGAGCCCACCCACCCCTCAGAGCCAGCTGGGAAAGGCCCCTCTGGATTTCCTGCAGAAAGAAGCCCCCTGAATCCCTGCTGGAATGTTGATCCCACCCAAAAATGGACTCCCTGTGCCCTCAGGACGTGAACACCCTTTCAGCATTCGCCTGAGGAGGGAATGATTCAGCAGGCAGAATATGCTGAATTATAATTCTGAATTGGAATAATAATTCAGAATCTCAGTGCTTTCATCTCTGCCCTAACAGCAAGCAGATCATGGTCAGTGTCATGTCCACAGTGTGAGGGTCACCCACAGCTCTGAGTCCTCTTCACCAGGACAAACATTAAATGGCACAGCCACTGTGGCATCACATCCAGCCTGGGCTGGCCATGGCCACAGGGAGCAGAGCACTCAATAAATGTCTGTACCTGGGGCTCAGGGAGGCTTCTGCCAGCTCTCCAGTGTTTGCCACTTGACTGATCAGTTGCCTTTGTTGAAGTTGACATTAATCTGTCTAATTCTGTATAAGCTATTGATGGACTCGTTAGCCCAGTGAAATTCTGGTTTAGATCCTGAGTGAAAGGAGCCCTTTGTATAAAGGCTGAAGAGATAAAACTTTCCAATAAATTACCAATATTAAAAAGACTCTTAAGCAAACAGGAATCTCTGCCTTCATTTTCAGTATTTTAATGAACTTCTGATTGTCCTGCATTTACTCACATCCATCCTAAACCTTTCCAATATGTTTTGTAAGTTTCTATTTATTGATGTAAAACTCTGCTGAAAGTTTTACATAAATAAAAATCAGATTTTCTATCTGTCCTCAAAATTTTCTTTACATGAAATCACCATAACCTGTTAAAAAACTTCCCATTTTTGTCTTTTTATTCTTTTCAATGGAACAAATTTGTATTTATTTACAGTGTGTGCTAGTTGACCATTTTCAATGGTCATTTTTAGCATGGTGCTCAAAAGTTAGAGGAAACAAAATGGAAGTCAAGTGGTAGCCTGGAAATATATGATATTCAATGAATAATTTTAGCATGTCAGTTGAGAAATAACTAGAAATGCTCATAAAAATGCTCATATTAGAAAACCAGATGTTTCAAACGGAGGTCTTGACAACAGTGTTAAAAGTTCCATGGCATCATGTAAACTTTGTCATGTTTTTTGGGTAAAAATTGCGTGGTGATTGTTCGTGACGGCCCCTAAGAAATGTTAATGGCTCATAATGGTCTTTGCTGAATATTCTGGACATGGTGCTCTGTGGAAATGCCCTCAAGGCTGGTGTTTTGTGCAGTAGCTCAGCCTGCTGAATTCTTTTGCATCAGACCAAAAGCAGGTGGCAAACGTTTGCACGCAACGGAGCCTTACATAACTCTTGCATAATTATGTTCATAATTATTTTAACAAAGAAAAAAAAAATCTCCTTTTCATCACAAAGAAGACAACCTGTTAGGGGTTTGAGTGTATTTTTTAGAATCTGAAACAACAAAAAAACAAACCTAAATGAGAGAAATGGCTTGTCTGTGTAACCCAGAGGACGTGGTTATCTAGAACAACTAAATTAAGTGAAATATTGTGTTTTCCCAGCGAGTGCTTTTTGAATGGCTGGGTGACATTTGGTTATGCAGTCTCATTCCAGGCAGAGTGTGGTGCTAACCTCCAGCTCCCCTGCAATAAACGCTGGGCTCAGACAGGAGATGGCCAAAGAGAATGCCTGGGCAAACCTTAATCTTTAATAAGGTGCAGAGCTAGTCTATAACTGTCAGGGAATGACAGAAGAGCAGTGCTTTCAGCTTGCCTGCTCAGAATAGAAAATGGGGTCCTCTGACAGGCAAGAAAGGCTACTTTATTCTTTATTGGGTTTGGGGCTATTATTGTGGCTGTGTTATTTAGTTATTTGACATTTGTGAGTTGTTGGGGCAAAAGGAAGTTCAGTTATTAATGGGAAAACAAAATTTTAAATGTTTTTTTTTTTAATGCTGAACTCACATTGAAACCTCTTATTCCAACAGTCAGAAATTAAGCCATACCTGATGCTAAATGAGTGCTGTTTGTAATCAGGAAATATAAGGAATATATAGGAATGTTATGGTATATGGGAATCTTACAATGCAGTCATCAGGATGCTTCTACACAAATATGTGACATTTAAATTGAGGAATATCAGAGACTTCCATGAGATGCATATTTTTTGAAAGATTCACGTTTGCTTTTAAAGTAATGAAATTAGGATTGCTTAGATTGTTTTTGTCTGAAGGCTCAGAAATCTTGAGTTTACCAAGTTCATCACGGACTTTGATATCAGTAAGTTTAGATAAAATCTTGCTCTGAAGACATCAGAATATACATTTTTGGAGTACAAGCCATCTTGCAATGGTCTGCTAGCAGATAATATCCTGCTAAAATACAATTTCACACTTACAAAATTTTACACGGCAAAGACATTTCCTCCTCTATTCATTTGCTTTGAGTTCTTAGGTCTGGGTGGAAGATAATTGTGTAGGAGTGCTAAGTTCTGTACCTTTAAAATAGTGTTGCTTTACATGTTTTCATTTTGTCTCTCTTAAAGATATCAGTTATATAAAATACAGCTGCCAGTGGTGGTGATGGGGGTGGCGTTTATGTGATGTGACCTTTCATTTGAGGTTTGAAGAGCACTTTTAAACCTCTAAAAAGACCTGATAAATTGTGAGGTTTGCTCCTTGTACACGTGAACTAATGGAAAATCACCGCCTTTCTGCAGGCTGATCATTTGTATGGTGATTTTTTTCAGTCAGATATACATTTTTTCTGTTTTTTTTTTTTCCTTAAATTTGCTTTTTATAGTTTCAATATGCATAGTCATAAGTATGCTGAGCAAAACCCTGTCCAAAATAAAGCTTGTCCAAAACTGCAAACTTGAGAACATTGCTTCTAAAGCAGTCACACAGATTGTGTAGGGTTTTTTTAAAGCAGTTTCTAGTAGGAATCTATTTGCTGGTTTCCAGTCTTTGTATTCTGCAGAGCCCTGCAGATTGTCAGCCTACACAACTTCCCAGGAAAGCCCATCCCGAAAAGGCCAGCATCTCACCAGTGACAGGGATCCAGAGCCTGGCATCTGCTGATGGAAAATGACCCAAGTACAGGACGTGGTGGGTTGAGTTCACAGTCCTCCTCGTTCTGCAGCAAGGCTCTGTGGCATGAACCAAACTTTGCAGTGATTCCACGGAAAAGCAAACAGCAGGTACTGGTGAGAAGGGGTGTTTCTGTCTCCTGGGCAGAAATCCACCACTGACCCAAGCTGAGCACTGCTGCTCAGTCGTGGTTTCCTGGGAATAGTGCCTGGTGAGGAAAAGGAGGAACATACAGCATCATCCCTTCTGAATCATCTCAAGCTCTGTCTTTACTTCTAGGCTGAGATCACAAATTATTAATAGTTCCAGGAATTGAAAAAAAAAGACACTAAAAAAAACCTTTCCAAACGAGATTTTGGTTTTTTTTTTGCAGACGAATTTTTGTGGTTTTGCTACATCCACGTAGGTGTTTGTTTCTTTCTTTCTTTCTTTCTTGGAACTTGAAACATTTGCTTCCTGTGAGAAAAGTACTTTGCAAGCGTGGTAGGTTTATTCTCCAAAGAGTGGTTTTGGGCAGGTTGCTCTCTGTGTCATTGTCAGTGGCTTTTCCATGTGGTCTCATCACTGATCTCAGAGCCAGTGAGGGTCACAGAATGGGAGCCTGGCCCTGTGCCACCCTGGGCAGATGGCAGGGAGAGGGCAGAGAGCTGAGCAGGGAGCTGGGCAGGGAGTGTGTCAGCAGCCCCTTGGTGAGTGGAGCACCCTGGCCCCTCTCGGCCCTTCTCCCTCACCTGTGCAGCAATAAAGGCAAAGTGCTGCTCCAAACAGTCTGGAACAGCCCCCAGATCTCCCCTGGGACACTGGCAGCCCTGGAGAAGCCTTCCCAGCTCAGAAAAATAGCAGGCTAATTCTCTTCCTCTGTTTGCCCCAGTTGAGTTCAGTCAGTTTACACGAGGAAGTTGTTTAAATCAGGGTAAATGTAATTCCCTTAAAAAGCCTTTTTCTTAAGGTTGATTAAAAACTAAATATAGCCCACCTTTGTTTTTGTTTGCCTTTTATTTTTTTCATCTTTTAAATGTGGAAATTGTAATCATGTTATTTTTACTATTTCTTAGGGAACTGTAATTCAGTCTATTGGCCACTGATCTCTTGACCAAATGGGCATTAATATTTCTTAACTGAGTCTTAGTTAAAGTTTATTTTCCTTACTCTTGTTTAATTGCTGGAGCAAGTTTATTTAAGGAAAACATTTTAAGACTGTGTAACATGGAATCATTTAATAGAGTGCAAGAGGTGTGTATTTGTGGTTTAAACAAATTACTGGTGTGCTCAGCGAGGTAGAGCAGCCAGGTGTGGTTGCAGTTTCAGTGTGTCATTAGTCCTCAGACACTGAAGGTTTGGTGACAGCTGCTTTAATAATTTGGTCATTCTGAGGATGATTGCTTCATGTGAAAATGTGTAGCTTGTACCATGTTGCTTTTGTAAGTAAAAGTAGTTTGAAATAATATTTGAAGGTGAGGCTCCATTGGCCATGGCTAAAACTGTGCAATTACCCCAGCAAGTACTGATAGGGCTTTGGGATGTCTGTGCTGACTGCAAATCTTAGCAAAAAAAAAAAAAAAAAAAAAAAAAAACCCCACCAAAACAGCAAAACTTTGTTTCAAATCTCAGTGTATGAGCTGTCAGTTTTCTTTAGGAAGAGTCACATAAGTAAAAGTTGCTTTTCCCCCCCCTTGATCGCCTTCTCTTGCATGGGAGTCTGCTCCATCCTTGGGCACATTGACTTGCAAACTGTGGGCAAACAGGGAGTGGAGCTGTGTGATTGATGGCTGTTCAGTGGACAGCGTGGGCTGTGCCTCAAGAAAAGCTTTTAAAGTAATTGTATTACTTCCCCTTTTATATGCAAGTGGCATTAGCCAGAGAATGGTTTGTTTCCTTCAGTCCATCCCTTTGTCACTTGGCATCTCTTCTCAGCTTTAGTGTATCTTAACACAGTAAAATTTGGGAATAGGAAGGAAAATATCATTTTAGTATTCTGGTTATTTATTTAAGGGGGTTGGTGATACTATGGCACATCTTACATTACAGTGAATTTCATTGTGCAATTCGTTCACAGAAAATTGGATTCTTTGAGCAATTCTGCTCTAGCAGTTATTAAAAGAGCTGAATCAGTTCCTTTCATAAGCTTAAAACAAAGGGTATGAATACAGAATAAACTCCAGATAAAAGATGTGATTTTAGTGTAGCTCAACTGGTTTTTCCCATAAAACACATAGGGTAGGAAGGGCTCCTGTAATCTTGGTCTTACCTTAAACCCATAATACCCCTACAGAGTCCATGTGTTTGGTTCCAGCAGCCACACTGTATTATACAGAAACCTTTTATTTTTTATCAGAGTGCTGGAAATGATGTAATAAACAAATGCTTAATACGTGTTTCTTGGTGTCTGCATTGTGTGCAGATTTATGGACAAAACAGACACACTTGAATGAAACTTGGTGTGATCATATTATTATATATTTTTACAATAAAATAGATATAAATAAATATAACTGGAAAAAACCTCACAAGCATGTATTTTAATTATATGGGATTTCTGTTAGAGCTTGACTAAATTGAAGAAATTACTGTTTTGTTAGTGTTGTGTCAGCATCTGCTTTGATATGTGTTCATATAAACAGACATCTTGTGGTCTGGCGTGTATCAGTTTGGTTTTTTGAAGCCATAAAGTACATTATTGTCACGGAGGGAGGGGCCATAACCCTGTGTAACACTGGAATTACCATCACACTGTACTGAACAGAGCCTGGCAGGAACATCAGGTGGTTATATCAGCCTAGGTGGTGTTTTGCCTGTGATTTACTGCCAGGACTTGAGTCTGGAGACACATCCTTTCTTCTTCCATCAGAGAGGAAAACAAAAGAAAAACTGAAACAAAATGTGATTTATTTAGGTACAGCTGAGAACTGGTCTTTGATGGCATGAGCCCCAGTTGAGTTTTGCCATTCTCATGCACCTTCTTGTTCTAAAATTGTATTACCTGGGATAATTCTGGATTTTTTAATAAGTCAAAAGGCCATTGGTAGTGCAGAAACCTTTTGGGGACCCATAACTCTCTGATACTCTCAACTCATTCCCCCAAGGTGATCCCATTCTCTTTGTGCCTGAGTCCCAAACTTTGGGTTGATTTCCTGAGGGTTGAAAGTTGTTCTTTTTAACACAGAGAACGTGTTTGTGTTGACAGGGTTCCCAATATAGCCTATGTAGGTGATCTCTTTTAGGAACCAGGATGTATTATTGCTGGGAGAAGCAAACACACTTGTTCTCTCACACGTGGGTGCAGGTGCTGGCAGTGCAGGTAGAGCTGCTAAGCTGGTAAGAAGCCTTCCCCCCAAAATTTAATTCCTTTTCTTTGCATTAAAAAAAGCGCTGAAATGGATTTAGTAACTGTCAGCTGAGTGTTTTAAACAGTTGAGCATTTATTTTTTGCGAAGATTCGCTACGTTGTGTCTTTCTTGCTTTCTTTTTTCTTTCTCTTGCCACGGGAGGAATTTCAGCTTTCCCTTCTGGCACAGACGAGTTCAGCTGCCTCTGGCATCACAAAATGTTCAAACCCAGGGAGGTTGTGAGGACAGAGGGTGAGGATCTCCCCTGGCTCTGGGAGCCCCTGAGGGGATGGTCAGCCCTGGGAGGAGGGTGTGGAGCAGTGCCACACCCCAGAGCTGTGTGTGCAGGGACTGCTTGGGCACTCCTTTGACAGGCAGAGCAGAGCCTCTCCCCAGGCCACCTCTCCTGGCCACCTCTATCATTATTTTCAGAGCATTGGGGACTGTCAGACTCCATCCTTATCCCTGTGCAGCTCCCTGAGGAAGAGCAGGCCTGTTCCTTCCCCTTTTTCTCTGTGCCCCTCTCCCACAGGCAGGGTCAGTGCTCTGGGTGGCAGCACCAGGGCTTAGTGTCACCTCTGGAATTGTTATGTGTGGGCCAGTACTGTATCACAGCCTCCCCAAGGCTGACTGGCAGGGGAATTCCACATCCTGTGTATTTGCTAGAGATTTCAGCAGTTGTGCTGTGAATATCCAAAGCCCACTGCGTTTTCCTTGGGAGGACTGAGCTGAGGTGAATACAGGAACAGGGAAGTCTGTCTAGAAACCAAATACACCTCTTTACTCTTCAGTCTGCTCTGCAGTTTCATACAAACCAAGTAGTAAAAAGTCATTATAACAAGTTAGGAATGAGGCAAAAATCTTTTTCTATACTCACTGCTCATGTTTAAGAGCTTCTGGCTTCATAGCCAGTTCTCAGAATAGCTTACTATTTAGTTAATATATTTGACCTAATGACCAAATGTGGCAACTTTATGAATTATGTATCAGTCTCCTGGGTACCAAACTGTGTGCTTTGGTTTTATTAAATCATTTCTGATTTGATTATCTTCATTAGATCATGGAGCAAGTTAATTCCTTTTGAATTTATTGTTCAGACTTTACAATTAAAAGATGCAAATCAAATTGTACAGTTCTCCTCCTGTCTTCATTAGGATACCAGTGACTTTTAGAATTCCAAATACTGTTTTAATGCAGCTTTCTTACAATCTGAGAATAGAAGACCAGTGTAGTACATGGATTATCACTTTCTGGACCATGTTTAGAAGCAGCATATTTCCAGACTGAGGAGCAGCAGCAGTGCATGAGGGACTTTGTACATTCCAGCTTGGCCCTTAGTGATGGAGTGATGGTGTTCTCAGGTGCATAAATCACCCTTTCTTAGCAGCACCATGGCACCTCACCTCGAGTAAGAGTATCAGGATCTTTAAAAAAGCTAAACTTGGGCACTTCTGAAGTGTGGGGCTTATTTTCCAACTCAGCTGGGAGGGGATGGCTGGGGGTGGTGAGATCCACACAGGAAATATCGACAGGCACAGGGGGAGTGGAGGCTCTGTGTGACTTTGATGTTCCCTGTGCCCTGCAGAGCTCTGCTGCCCATGGCATTCCTCAGCCCAAATCAACCTCAGTCCTGCAGCTGAACCCAAGGACAGGGTGCATTTCTTGTCTCCTCATGATTATCAGCAACTTCTGGCTAAAGTGCTGTGTCTAAGACTGTATGACAGGAAAATATATATATATATATATGT
>VZRX01005700.1:28208-51253 GCA_013398075.1 Notiomystis cincta | reverse complement strand
GCTGTTACATTTGTTGTCTGTTTACCTCATATAAATACTTAGTAAAGATCTGTTATTCCTATTTCCCTATCTTTTGCCTGAGAGCCCCTTGATTTCAAAATATTATTGATTCGGAGGGAAGGGGGGTTCACATTTCTCATTTCAAGGGAGGCTCCCGCCTTTCTTGGGAAATACCTGTCCAAACCGGGACAAAATATAAAATACTAAGTCAACCCTGTTTCTAAATCATCCATGTTTTAGAGAAGAAACATACCTTTACAGTCATGCCTCATTGTTTTTGAAGCCTTCAAACTGTGGACAATGGATCACTGCCTGCTGTAATTATTGACTCAAAAGCCTTTGACAAAATCTCTGTTAAGATTATTTTCTGGAAACTAACTGCACACAGTATTAGAAATGTATGACTGGCCTGGATAAGAAATTGGCTAAGAGATGGCAAAGCAATAGTTCCTGGATTGTTTTCAGAATTGCAGAAGCCCTTTTGTGGCACACTAGAAGTGATGTTGCCTAATATATTTATCTATCACTGGATAAAAGTATGTGATCAATGAGAAAACAAATTATGTATTCATAGTTACACTGTGTATAGAAAGCTGTGAAGCAAGTCAGGGAGACCCACTGAAGTTAGATGAGTTGACAAGAGATGGAGGTAAACAAAGACATGGTGAAAGAAGTATTCTGAAACAACATTAAAATGTGTTTAAAAGGAAAATGGGAAAAAATAATTTGATACATAGTTTCAGGTGCTGTCATTGCTTAGAAAAAATGTCTTTATAAAATCAAACTGGAAAAATTGTTCTACTGCTTTCCCCCAGTATTGGGCATTAAGTTAAATTAAGAAGGAAAAATTTTGTAGTTATTGATGAATGTTTCCATAAAAACGTCCCTTCTGTATATAGGAGGATATATAGAGAATTCCTCATGTGAAATGCTGTAATCAGTTTTGACTTTTCTTTCTCAAAGAGACACTGTGCTAGGAATGTTGTCTGTCAGCAAACAGACAAGATTTGTTGGCTTGGGCTAAAATAAAGAAGTATAAAGAGTTGTAACTATGTATACTGTGCATTCAAAACTATAATTTTTCATAATAAAGGACAAGAAGAGATATAAACTGATTTAAAGGAAATACACTTAATTTAAGAAGTTTGAGAGAGTACAAAATGTGGTTAATCCTGTGAAGCCAATTGTTGGAAGGATCTTCACCTTGAGACAATACCTTTGCATTGATATAAATACCTACAGGTCATGCTACAACAATCACTATAGATTGAGAATTAGAACATATGTGCCAATGCAAGAATCATTTCCTAATTTTCAAAATTTTTACACTTCTGAAATTTGCAGTTTTCTGTAAAGGCATGGCACTGGAGCACACGAAACAGCAGTGTAGGGTAGCAATTGCTGGGTTCAGAAAAGACTTGCCAGACCATCCATAACCTAATTCCATTCTGGGCTGAAGTGGTTGGTGGCTTGACACACATGTTATACTTCAGTCATTTTCTCAGCATATATGAGCCAACAATCTATTTCTTAGGTTCATCTGCTGTGCCTTTCAGAAGGGAGAATGGGGACCTGATCCCTGCTGATCACTCCAGGTGAATAAGTAAAGACTGGCTTAAAAAAAAAGAGAAGATTGCAGCAGATACAGAAATGAAGCAGTGGCTTTTCAGGCAGGTAGGGTAAAAAAATGACTGTAAGCAGAGACCAGCCTGAGGTCCGCTCATATCCTCCACAGCTCACCTCCTCGATGATGAGTCATCAGTAATGGCTTTTGGACTTGCAGAGTCCCTTGTATTCCTGCAAAGAGGGGGGAGCTTTTTGGTGATGTATTTTTCAGGCCCTGAAAAAAAATTAAGGAGTGCTTTTTAGCTGGTAATGTAACTCTGAGAAAAAGTGAAAAGGAGCAAGGCAGTTTGGAAAGGAAATTAAATACAGAAGATTGGACAGAAAGAAAAAAAAAATTGAACCCAAAATCAAATCAAACCAAAACAAGAGAAAACCAAGCAGAAAAAAAAAAAAAAAAAAAAGAAAAGGAGGGGGATNCTTCTCTCTGCAGCGCTGCCTCTTTCCCAGCACTCAGCACCCACAGCTCCTCAGGGCCAGGCAGAGCCATGGGCGCAGGGTGGTGCCCGGCTGCAGAGAGCAGAGGCAGGCAGTGAGGGGCAGGTGGCCTCCCTGGCATCCCTGGGCACAGAGACTCACTGCCTTCCCCCTTCCCTTGTAGCATGGAAGGGTCAGGGTCAAGCTGTCCCAGAAGAAGTAAGATGCCCTCTTGGACTGGGGCTTTCTTCCCTTTGCCCAGTTTCCCAAGGGCAGCTGGAACTTTCCCTTGCAGCGCGTTCTCCCCAAATGTTTGGGCTCGGCCGCCCACCCAAACCCTTTTCGGGTTTCTTGTCCCCCCTTTTCGCAACTGTGGGACCGGCAGGGCACGCCTGCCTGTTTTCCCCCAGCCCCCATCACCATTCCTTGCCAAAACCCTCCTGGATCCTAAGGCAGACAGCTGCTAATTTCTCCCAATGACACGAACCAATGCCCATTTCAGTTCCAAAGTCTCACGGCTCAAGACTCCAGCAGCGCTACCGGAGAGAAGCGCGCCAAAGCCAACTTGAGTTGAAAGAGGCGATGTATTACAGCTTGTTGTACCTGCACTTCTAAGCTACAATTAACAAGTTCTGTTACAAGCTTACTGCACATTGCTTCATCTCTGCTGACCCCATGCAAAGTGACAGAGATCACTTTCAGTTCACACCGTCTAATGACTGACAGGTTACAAAGTGGTGCCTATACAGGTACATGTATGCAGGGAGAGCCATAAACATCCCTGTCACTCTCTAAATACCCACAGTTAGAACGAGACTGTCCCATGTGAAACAGGTTTACACAGAAATTCATATGTAAATAAAACTTTCCAACACGACACATGTTTATATAGGAATTCATACATAGATAAACATAACAGTCTGCGTTGTGTAAATAGATTCGGTACAAAAATGGCTTCACACAACGTGAACCCATGGAGAACTATACAATGACCAAAGCACGCAGCTACACCTCCATAGACCTGTAATGAAGGACGTAGAACTATAAAGCTCTTCCACTCTATACATACTGAGGTAGAGCTGGACACAGAGATGTAACTATACACAGACACAGTGACAACCTGGTACATGTAGGGGTAGAACAGGATACAGAGGGAACGCGGCCCGCCCATTTTCCCCTGCTCCCCGTCGGCCGCTTGGTCCCGGTCAGAGCAGATCTGGGAAGCAAATGGAACATTGAGTCACTTCCAGCATGCCCTTAGCCCCACCATGGCCTCGGCACACCCGCAACCTCCCCAGTCCCTTCAAAGCCTCCTAGCCCGTCAGCCCCCGCAGTGCTGCCGTCCCCTGAGCGTCCCCAGTGCCCTGAGCCCCGCCAGCCCTCTCAGCCCGTGCCTCTTCCCTGTCCTCTCATCCTGTGCCTCTTCCCTGTCCTCTCATCCTGTGCCTCTTCCCTGTCCTCTCAGCCCCCGCCGTCGCCCTGAGCTCCCCCAGAGCTCCGCTGCTTCCTCCGAGCCCCAGAGCCTCGCTGTCCTCTCAGTGCCAGCAGCAGCACCTCAGCAGCACCGTGCCTTCGGCGGCGCTGTCCCCTGGGCAGCAGCCCCGGTGCCCTCAGCCTTACCGGCCCTGCAGCGGCTCCGCGGTGCCTGAGCCCCGCGGCCCCTGAGGGAGGACGGTGCCAGGTGCCACCGGCGCTTCCTGCGGCTGCCGGCAGCCGGCACCTGGGGCTGAGAGTGCTGCTCGGCCCGGCCCGGCCCGGCCGCTAGCGTGGACCCCAGCTTGGCCAGAGGGGACACAGGTGGCACAACAGGCAAGGCAAAAGGGCACAGAGGCAGCAGAGTGGGGAAAGAAGAGGGGAAAACGCAACATCTCCCTCTCCCAATAGCAAGAGACCTAACTCCTTAGCCATGGAGCTAGAACTTTTGAAATAGAGCCCTCAAGATTGAAACCTTATCTCAAAAGTGCAGCTACAGACAGCTACACCGAATAGAGGGAGAAGCATTGCAGCTGCCCCATCTTCACAGCCTCTCCCTTGGCCGCTTCGTCCCACACAGAGCTGCCCTCCTGCAGAGGTACAGCACATGGTCGTGGCGGAAGACCAGGGCTGCAGAGGAGCTCTTGCCAAGCCCTGCCCAGCAGCAGCCCTCGGCGGCCCTTGCCAGCACCTTGGGCTGGTGTAGGGCAGTGTGGGGAGAAAGGTGGCCAGCAGAGCCTGGGGCATCCATACCTGGGCTTCTCGGCTTGCTGGAACCTCCTGTGTTGTTCAAGTCTTCAAGTCTCTCTTCCTCCTTTCCCTTTCTGGCTGGCATTCTCCATCTCCGGCCCAGGTCTCTTCTTGGTGTTGTTTTCTGCTCTCCTCCTCGGCCAGGAGCCAGGCAGGAGCTAAGTTCCGTTTTAATGGAGCCACTGGGAGCGCCTTTTACCAGCTTGACTCAGAGAAGCCAAGTCAGGGCTTTGGCCTTTGCCAGGGACTGCGTGGAGCTCTTCCTCTCTTTGCTTGGAGGCAATTTTGGAGGGGCCAAAATCAGAAATTCTGGAAGTGTGTGTCTAGTTATTGTAGAAGTGTTAGGGACTTCTAATTTTCCTCTTTCTGGTCCTATAATTTTAAAATTGTACTTAATAATGAGTTTTGGTTAGCTTTCTTGTATCCTACATGCTTGCTTCATGTTTCTGTCTTTGTGAGATTTTTTTCTACAGTGCGTTGCTTTGAATCCAATGTCACCATTTGTGAAAGGTTTTTGGGGTTTTTGTGCAGTCGTCAGCTGCTTGGTAAAAATAGCTACATTATATTGCCATTAAATATTCATTAAATTGAGTTGTGGCTGGCTATGAGAAACATCCAATTAAGCAGTCCACTTTCTACACATAAGTCTACAAATGAGCAGTCTTCTTTCTTTTCAATAATGCATCACAGGCTGTCCTTAGTATCTGTAAAATAATTGATAAGGCAAAAGTTATTTGTAAAATACATACTAGAAATAGAAAAGTAGATTAGAGGGGATGGTTTTGCCTTGGGACTTTCTTCTGATTGTGGGAAAAGCACAGCATACTTTGATTTAATTTTTACATAGCCTGGGGAAACCTGAAATGCCGTACCTAATAATTCAATATTTTCTATTTCTGACATGCATTATGTATTACTCAGTCTTAAAAACCAGAGCAGGAAAACACATCATAGGCTTTATTCACCCTGAAACCATTACAGGGCAGTAAATATGCCTGGGTGACGGGCAAGGCTCAGCGATGCTTGGGATCTGTGCAGTTTATCTCCTTTTGTAGCCAAAGTGCTGATCCTCCTGCGTGTGCCCGTGCCCGGGCTGCAGCTGGAGGCAGGGTTGCCCTCTGTGCCGGCAGAGCTGAGCTGCTGGGAGCAGCAGGGACAGCACAGGTGAATGGCTCAGGCTGCAGCCTAGAGCACCTCTGTGAATTCTCAGGGCCAGCCCATGCTGCTGACCCGCCCTGGAACACGGATTGGAGATATTAAAGCTATCTAGGTTTGCTGTAGGCCCTGTCAAACAGCTCTCTCCTCTGCAGTGCAGACTCGACTCTGGCTCTCCAGAGGGGGAATGACCTGCACTGAGGCACTGCAGGGACCGGGGTCTCCTGAGCAGCTGTGCTGCTCCATGGGTAGCAGTGCCCCAGGGCAGTGACATCAGTCTGGTGCCAGTCTCCTGTTTCCCCAGCTCTGGGCATATCCAGGGACTAGGCATCTGTATCCCAGGTTACACATTCCATGCCTCTTGTGTAGCACCCACCAGTTCCTGTTTTGCCTTGTCTGTATCTCACCTGCTGTCACTTGCTCATTATTTCTCACCTGTCTTCACTTACTGATGCTAGTTTTAGTTCACCCCTCTATTTAATTCCTTATTCCAGGGCATTACTTCCAAATGTACTTTCTGGTTATTACCAAAGCCCTGTGTACATGCTGGCCCTAAACTCCATGGCATATTGGTTCAGCAGACCAGAAATTGTTTGCTATTTTATTCACATTTAAAATGTAGCATTTAATTGACTTAAACATGAAGCAAGGTGTTACAAGATGTACAGTACTTTTTCTTCTTTTTTTTTTTTTCTTGTTTAATTGAGAAAAAATTACAATTACTTTTTTGTTCCTACAGTGTCGTATTTGAGACACAAAATCTTGTATTGACCATGCACAGATGTCAGAGGGGGGGTCCTATGGATGTGGCAGCTAACAGTGACCACCTAAGTTACTCAGAGCCTTTCAGACAAAGGAAGTAGCCTGGTAAGGGACCCAGCTCTGAAGGAGGGCATGCTTTTTGATGTGACTGAGAACCATCTGCCACTGCAAACCCCAGCCATACCAAGAAAAAGAGGTGAAATCCTAGGAGCAGGAAATTTATGAGAGCAGTGGTAAAATTCCTACCTGAGAAGCAGGATTTCTTACATGATAGAAGTGAACACGCATCTAGCAACTCTGCAACAAGCTCATTCTTTACTAATTTTTCAACTTGCCCTTGAGGCAGTGTGCAAGAAAAACCCGCTGTGAACATTTAGATTGTTTACTACAGTATCACTATTAAAGTTGTATCTCAGTTAAAATCTTATTTAAAACTATGAAAATAATACATTTTATATAATAAATGCAAGGCACTAAAAATAATTCAATTAGAAATGAAAACTAAAGCTGCAGTTTTGTTTTCATCCTTTTTCTATGTTTTCTAAATTTTTCAGGAAATCACAGACAAATTCATTCAGAAGTCCAATCTATCAGAAAGTCCATGCTTGTCAGATGTGTATGTACTGAAAGAAGAAAACAACTTTTCTGCTATCTACTGCTATATATAAATAACATACATTATTTATTAATTTTCACATGCGATTTTTCATCTCCATCAACTATTTCTATAGAAGCAGAAGCAGAAGTTTGAAGTTTTAATAATTAAAATGCTGAGATAGTAAAACTGTGACATAAATGAAACAAAATCAAGTTAGACTGTGATCTTACATACTGGTATGTATGGAGGCAGTGGCATTGTTCCTTAAAAAAGGCTTTTACAGTTTTTATTCTGTGAGGCTTGCTACTGTTGTGCCTGGATATCAGAGGAAATCTTCCTGCCAGGCATAATTAGAATTGCCAGCTTTTGAAGTTTGTCTTAGTATTTACGGGGATCATCTAAAGCCCAGTCAAATCAATGGGAAGCTCCTGGGATGTGTCTCTGCTGTGCCAAGCGCAACAACATTAAGCAATGCCCACCGTGGTGCTAAGTGAGCTGCCTCGTGCAGAGCCATGTGGAAGACAGCAGCCAGGGGCTGGAAAGGAGGGCAGTGACAGAGCAGAAGCCTCAGTCAGGCTTTGGCTGCAGAGGCTGCTCACCCTCAGCTGGTGCAGCACCTCCCTCCAGTTACGCAATGTGTGACTTGAGCACTACCAGGCCATGAGTAGCTGGGCCTCAAACTGAAACCCAGGCAGTGCCTGATAATCAGCTGTCTTAGGGTTTATGGGCTTCTCACCACATGATTTACCCAGTAACCTGCAGCAATATAGCATCCATAGCAAGCAGAGGGTGTTTGGAAACTCAGTCTACTGCTGCATTGATAAACTGCCAGGTAATGCATAATTCCTTAGACCTCTTATCTGAGGTACCACTCCTAATGCTTACATAAAACATTAAAGGAAATCTGCATACTTTAGTAGGAAAGTATGCAGATTTTTAACTAGGTTGTAGTTGTATAAATATAAACTTGTGCAAGAGAGTTTTTAGCAATATTATGAGGAATAGATTAGCTGTAGTATATTTTGATGAATATTATATTCCTTTTATTCTCTCCATTAAAATCCTTGCAACTGTTTAGAAAGGAGAAAACAGTAACCACCATATTCTGCAACCCAGAATGATTCCTCATGGGTTTCTTAAGCCAAAAATAGACAATGCATAGAAACAGAGTGATCACTCAAATTGGAGAGTTATCATGAAAGCGATCCATTTGGCATTTAGTGAGCCTCAAAGAGAAGGTTGTGGTTCTAATATAATTTGTCCTACATTCCAAATTGAAAATGCAGGGATTATAAAATACTCTTAAGGCCCTATTTGCAAATTCTGGACTTTCATTTCGGGGGTTATCCTTTGTGCTGTGCTTCTTAAACTTGGCAGGAAAAAAGCATTGGCTGAAAGAGCTTAAAAAACTCTTATAATTGGCACCATAGAATGGGCATATTAGTGAGCTTTCACTGCTTTTGGGCTTGGGCTTAGCAATCCATTTTTGGATTAATAAAGCCTGGTTTCATTTCAGCACCAGAAGAATGCTTTATAACACATTCTGTAATAAAGAAGCAGCATTTACATTTAGTGAATCAAAACATAGCTATGAAAAAACCAGCCTCAGCTCTGTGCATTTATTGACAATGTTATTTCTGCAGTCTCCAGTCTGAAGTGACTCACACCTTCTCAACAGTGTAGACAAAATTGAATTTTGTGGCCTTAAGGTTACAAAAAAAAAAATTAAACTACGCTTCTTGTTTGGAAATAAGATGTGGTGCAGCTGTGAAACTGTTCTCCTCCAACAATCATTTTTAACTCTGCCATGTCTGATTTCTTTCTTAGGCTCTCTAGCAGGAAAAGCTTTTGGGTTGTCTTATGCAGGCAACGTAGTTGGTAAGAACTTTTCTGTCCTTTTCTGGAATGATTTTACCCAGATTAGACTCCCACCACACACAGCTGCCTGGTTTTCCTAAGCTTGCAACTGGTCCAGTCTTTTCTGTCCAAAACTGCTGCCTTCTTAATTATACCACTGTTGAGAGAGCGTGGTCACATTTTAACTTCATAAAGATGGAATTACTGGTGTGTCTGAAGCCAACTGGTGGCGTCAGCCCTCAGCATCACCTCTAGAAAGGTGGTTATAGTAAAAAGAAAATTCTGGCTCTTCTGGTTTTGGAGGAATTGCTGATCATATGCAAAATGCAAACAAACATTTAATAACCCGAATGTGCCAGCATTTTGGCTATCAAACATTTCATCTGGTTATAAAACACTACATAAGCGGATGTCTGGTGAGAAAAAGGTGTTTGATGTACAAAAAGTGAATGACAGAACTTCAGATTAGAGCAGAGTAATGTATTTTCAGATTTTCCAGCCATTTTACTGCTGCACTGGTTATCACAGCAGTATCCTTGCACTACCTTGGCTGGAGCTGAAGATTTGTTAAGAGGTTGTAAATAATTGTTTTTGTTGGAACACATTTAAATGTGTAATAAAGATCTAATTATAGGTATGAATGCCTGTTCTTACTTAAGTTCTAACCCCAGAGTTTTAACACTGATGCCTCATTAATTTCTGCTCTGGAGTTTTACATCAGCAAACTCATTTAATGGCTCTAAAATACACCATTTTCTTTCCAATGAAGCTGATTTTTCTGCATGTAAGAAAGATGTTCCATCAGATAAATGAACCAAAAATTTTTTAAACTTTTCTTTAGCCCTTTACCCTTTTCCTTCTAAACATTAGGTCTTAGCACTTCAGATTCTAGGGAACATATGAATTTTCCAGTAGCCCAGAATGAAGCAATTATGTGTCTCAGTGCAAATGTGACACTCAAGAAGGTACAATTTTCTTAAATTATATTTCTGTTAATTACTCTAAGCCGTTCTAACTAAGCTGTGAAAGGTAACTTGATTGCTCTCAAGTACAAAATTTGGAATAAAGCCAAGATGAAAATGTCTTCTGCTTCCTACTTGAAGAAGAAAACTGTAGAAAAATAAACTGACAGTATCAATGAAGTAGATATTTTCTATCTGAACCTTCTCTTATTCCACTTAATCTATCAAATTGCAAAATCATTTCCATTCAAGCACCTGTCATCTTACGCTTCTTATGAATAATTTCTTTATAATCTGTTCAGAAAAAGTAATAACTACTGTTAGAAGAGAATTTAATGATCCCAAACTGAAAAGTTATTCACACTTTTCTCTAATTATTTTTATTGACAAAACCACTAAATATTGAGGCATTGTTTAAAGTAAAAATGTTAACTAATTTACATTTTGGTTTAACAAGTGATAAAGTTTTATGTAGTGATTATGTGTCTTTGTCTATCCCCCCCCGAAACCTTCTGTCTTCAGTGAACTACTGTAAATTAAACTTGATTTCAGAATGTGAAGCTGCTGAGGTTTTATGCAAATCAGAGGCTAACAAGAGAAGAGTATCCAGTGCTCTGCTCTGTCCACCAAGGGAGGAACAGTCATAATTCGGAGCCCCATCCATTTTAAGAGGCAAGAATCAGATGCCTCAGTCAAGATGTGCATAGGAGGCAATCCCTCAGCGCTTTGACAGCTCCAAAACTGGCACGTGCTGACAGTCCATGAGAGAAGGAGGAAGGAACATTGGAAGAAACAAGGAAATACTGTGAGGAAGAACAAGAAGAGGCAAGGGCGATACGAGGGTGCTGAGTGTAGTAAAAGTATCGAGGAGGTGCCTGGAAGGTACAGATATAAATTCACAAATAGGGAGGCTTTCTGTTATGCTCTTTGTGGAGGAACTCTCAAGCTCTCTGAATCACACTTGGTAAAATCAGGCAAGAGGAAAAGCTATGCACTCCTCTGAACACCAAAGCACCTTTACTTTCACATGTAGCTTTAGGTAGAATAAGATTTATGTAAGCAAAAGTTTATTAAGTAATTTAAAACATGTTTCATATACACTTTAGGGGTTTGTTTGGCGGCTGAAGTGCAGGCTAAAAAATGTGATTTACTGTTGTAGCAGGGAAACAAGAATGATGGATAAATGTGTGTGCAATGTCTGTGATGTACAGTCCACAAAGCTGGGGTGTAGGACAAAGCAAAGTCACTCAGATTTTATTTTGCAAGAAGAATAGTGGTATGTATTATTTTAGTCTTAGGGGCAGGGTCATTCTGCAGTAAAAAGGAACTTCAAAGAGGCCTGAGTTCGTGACCATGGTTTGCCATATTGTACTTTGTTCCTAAAGTGCTGATGGTGACAGGTACAAATTTTCATTATGAAAATGCAGAAACTGGACTGTCAGTTTAACAAAGTGCATATTACTATTAAAATATCTATTAGAATATATACTGACTCAGAATAAAAACTTAGAGATCCTATTTACTCAGCATGCCAGTACTGGCATAAATCTGTGGACATTTTCATGGTATTGAAGAATAGACTTTTGCGTAGGAGGATAGACTCACATGTCTACTTTTTAAAACCTTATTGAGGAGGAAAGATTTGTGTTGATAATACATGGATCTTGTTACCTGGCACGTCCATTATCTACACTTTCAAAATCAAATCAGTCCTCTAAACAAACTAAAGAATGTTCTTGCCACCTGCCTACTAAGATGCACTATACATTAAAAAAAACCAGTAATGCACTGTTGTATCAGTGCATTCTTAGTTTGCCACTTTTTGACTGTGTGGGAACTGCATGGATATCAGGCTACATTACTACAAAGGAACGTGGAATTGTGAAATATTCTACTCTTCAAGAATCCTCTGAAGCAGAGAATGCTGATTGGGAGGTACAAGAGCTTGCTTTCATCTTGCAATAAATAAACTAATACCCCTTTCACTGGCTGTCAAGAGGAAAAATGTAAATATTATTTTGAAATCAAGGATAATTTTCTTCCCATACTGATATGTTGAAAGGAAAGAATCATAAGAATTTTACAGAACATCTCCAAAGGGTACATGCAATGCTCACAAACATTGTATGAAAAAGAAAAAGGGACTGTACTGTCAGTTTGTGATTCTTACTCTGAGGGTGCAATTGACCTGACTGTGACTAGATTTCCATATTTAGTATAGAAGTCTTTCCTAAAAATGAGCTTCTATAGAGTTAGAATTCCTCTATGTTCTCTGTGCAGTGGGTTAAATCTGGAAAACTATGCTCCCTCTATGATTAATCCTCATGGTGCTGTTTCAAGATACTTGTGCACATTTCACACATATGTGCACATATGTGTGAAATATGTGTCCTGGACATCTGGTACTCAGCAGCAGTTAATCTCTTTGTCGCAGTTTGAGACAGGTGTCTGCCAAGAAAGGCAGGAGCCTCCCTTGGGAGGGAAAATGTAAACCCCTCCCCTTGGGATTATTAGTATTTTGAAATTAAGGGATTCTCAGGCAAAGACAGGGGAAGAGGAATAACAATTGTTTACTAATATGTATATAAGGCAAACAAACAACAACTGTGACAGTACCAACAAACAGAACCAGAAACCACCAACAGCCTTCTCTCAGCTGCAGGCGCTTTCCCTCTTGGTGCAGTTCCGCTCACAGCCAGCAGGGGCGCTGTGGCTCCGCTGGGCAGGGCAGGTGCGATGATTCCCCCGCGGCTGCAGGGGGCACTGTGGGGCAGCTCAGGGAGCACAGGCCAATGGTGGCTTGGACTGGTCAGTGCCAGGAGAGGCAGGCTCAGGATCTCAGGGTCCCCAGGTGAAAAGAGCTCCTCTCTCAGCGAGGCATCAACAGGGCACCAACTCATGTCTGCCCTCCCGAGCAGAGGCCCACCCGTGGCAGGAGCAACAGGCTGGGCTGGACCGCGGTGGCGGCAACTGCACATGTCCTTTCCTCCGAGAGACCGAGAGACGAGAGCAGGAGTGCATGCGCAGCTGCCCCTGTCCCTTACCAGCCCCAACTCTCGTGGTATCTCTGCCCCTTTCTGAGAAACCCTCCAACAGAGAAGTGTGGCCCAATGCCTCCAGGGCTTGGCCACTTCTATTGTTCTCCTTAAGAATCATCATTAGCATTTCTTAAGGATTTTATGGGGAAAAATGCCGTAACAAAAGGAGACAACTTAAACCTCAACACTCTTTTATAGATCTACTCCTCCAGGGCTAAATCCACTTACTGACATAAATAAAGCCATATGGAGGGGACTTAGGTGGGGAAGGGATCAAACAATGCTAAAGGAATTGGACAAAAGGATGCCTTAAAAAGGCATCTAGGACTGTATGAGACATAAGAGCTGAGCTAACTATTTGCATTCTCTCAGATTTTCACAAGAGAAAAGCTAGGAGTACAAATCACGTGTCAGCAAATTTGCAAAAGCTTTTGTTACCAACTTACCTAAGCATATTAACAAGTGTCCCATAATTCATAGTGGGAGGAATCTCTCCCTTCCATTCTGATGTTAAGAAAAGGTACAATATCATTCAGGTGACTTACTAAAAGGTCAGAGCCAATCTCAATACTTTTCCACTCTTATACTGGATGTTTTTGGACCTGACAATGAAATCTTGTCTTATACCAGGAAATGCCAATACCTCTCTGCACTACCAGGTTCTTTTCCTTGGCTGTCCTTCTTTTTCAGTCCCTGAATTGGCTTTGTGACAACTGATGACACACCAGATCGTAGTCCAGGTTATGTTTTGATGCAGGCAGAGCTGCACCACTAGTAGCAACTCTCACCAAGTTGTTCTGTGCTAGAAAATGAGCCTCACCCAAGATCAGGTGGAGGCACTTTGGGAACTAATGAACACCTCATCTGCTTCAAATTGTTAGACCTTCTCCCCATCTTTGCTAGGATGGTACATGGAGAGCTCAAACATTCTCACATCCCTCACAAACTCTTCCAGCTCTCAGCATCTCAGCCGTCAAAGGCAGCTACATGGTGAGTTGCAACTCAGCAAATTTCCAGAGCTCTGTTCTTAGACTGAGAACTCTCCTGATCCATGTTTTCTGGACAGTCCAGTGGTCTGTAGGTTCCTAAACAAACACTTCTCCATCTTACTCTGCTTGTCACCAGTGGAGCCCTCTCCACAAGACAGGAGCACAGCTGCACATTTCTGCTCTGTGTTTCCCAGGCCAAGTAATTTGATCAGCATGGGAGATTCTTCCATGGAACTGATTCAGTTTAAAAGATCTGCCTATGATCTCTAGGTGCCTGTCCCTGCCTAGACCATCTACCATCTTCACCACATTTTCTTCCCAGTACAGTGCTCACACTATCAAAACTCACATGTGGAACCAAGCTCATTTCTCCAAACACTCCCTTCCCAAGAACTTGCTATTTTTAGCAATCATTTTAAGAGCAGTGCTGCTGTACCTTGTCTTTGTGTTCAAGGTAACCTGGCCCTGCTGCAGGGAGTCAGGGATAAGCAAGGCCTTTTAGAGCTGAGCTGCACAGACTCAGCCCTGTTAGTGAAATTTCTATTATTAACACACCCATGACACTGGCCCCAGTGGAAACTATAAACATTAACTCTGAAGGAAATTTTGCTGCCACTGCAGCTCCTGCTGATGCTGCTATTACTAACTCTGCTTGACAGAGTAGCAAGGCATGGCTGTGAAACAAAGGAAGGAAAGGTCAGAAAAGAAAAGCCTTTACCAGCACTAACCCTGAACAAGTGCTGGCCCAGACTTCATTGAAGTGCCTGGTGTGGTGCCATCGCTGCATCTCCAGGAGAGGGACCATTCAGAAGAAAGTAGAGCAAATGACCAGTGAGATAAACCAGACAGTCATGAATTCTTGATTCTTTTTCTCTTTTTTAATTATAACTCTGTTTACATCCAGCATCACTTTTTTCAGTCCATTCAATTTATTTTGCTGAAAGGTTTCTCATCTTCTGAATCAGAGCTCTCTTGATTAGGGCTGCAGCTCATGGCAATGGTGTCCTACACCTGATGAGCCACATTAACTCCTGTCCTGCCTTTGGTGCCTGTGGTGCTGGAAAACTTCTCTGTTTTGTATCCATGGATTAGCCTGCTCTGCTCCAAAACACCATATAGCTCCAAGGCAGCTGTTCACATGGATCTCCCTAGTTCAATTTTCCCTCATCCTTCTATGTGACAGCTGCCCTTTCCTACTTTTTGCCCTGCAGAAACAGCCAGTGATACCTAAAGGTCAATCAATCAAGAGGGTGCCATGAACTGTTATGTCCATGTGCTCTTTCTCTCCTTGAGAGTGGTGTATGAAAATAATGTGCTTTTTGGCAAAGATGGGGGCATGCCATGGGTGTTGCCCCCAGCCAGACTTTCCTGCCTCTGTATTAGTCTGTCTCTGCTCACTAGGCAGGGCACCTTTAGTTGTCCTGGAAACTCACAGCCCTCATGAGAGCCCAGCTGGGTCCCCTGCTAAATGGCAACTTCCCCTTGCCCTCAGTATTGTCTTCCACCAAACACTGTATAGGTTTTCCTGATTGCCTCTTTTTTTGCCTGATCTGGAGTTTCTGTGAAGTTCATTAGATTTCTCACTTTATTGTTGCCTCTTGTACTGTTGCTGATCTAGACACCAGATGCAGGAACATGCATAATTAAAAGATTATTATCATGTTGAGAGGTGTCTTATTCAAGAGCTGCCCAACTGGTCCTGGCATTACAAAAATTAGTGGCTATATAAAGATCAAAAAGCTTTTTGCATCTGTCAGTAGAGGAAAGCTGAATGACCAGTTTTGGCTATGGTTTAAGTGCACAGAATAACATGGATTTCCATGGAGAATGTATACAAAGGAAGCAGTCCAAAACCCAATATCTTTTTGTGGACATCTGAATATAGTTGCCTGTATGGGAGAAAACAGCAAAAATATTTCTTGATGGGAGAGAAGAGTTCAGGCGAGCATCTTCCAAACAGCAAAATACTTGAATCAGTGCTAGGAATTTTAGAGAGGTAAATTACACCCTGACTTCCTGTCTCACTTGTGATCTCTAGGTGTTACTGTGCTATAAATAATAATAGCACTTCTTTTGACAAGGGAAGGAGGTTGAGAAATTAACCAGGAGAAAGACTGCTTTTTTTTCATCTTACAACATATGGATGATCAAGATGGGGAAAAAATGTGCTGAACTCGGAAGGTTTGTGTGAGGCTGTGGTTCTACTCTTCCTTGCAGGATTTGTGAGATTTCTTTTCCTATACAGAAGCTGGCAGATAAAGCAGATAAAGTAAAGATTAAAGCACAATGACAGGCAAATTTGGAGAAATTTGCATAGTAACTGCCTGGCTAAATTTTGCCTGTGAGATCTATAAATCTGTCACTTTCATGAACATAAGATTCTCACAAATCATTAGCCAAAAACTGAGAGAGCCATCACTTATTTTCACAGAAAAAAAAATAGTTGCAAGAACAATTTAACTATCTTTCCAACATGAAAAGCAATCCTACCTTCTCAGCCATCATTTTGTATGGCTGTGTTCACTGACATAATAGAAACAAAAATCATTATGTCTACTAGTGATTGATATTATACAAACTTTTAAAAGATGAGATTATCTTCAGAACAGGTTTCATTATACCCTCTCAATAAACTCTTTGATGTTAATTCAGACAATTTTGCATAAAACTCTGTAACACCTTAGCACAAAACATCAGTAATAGCTGAACATACATTATCAAGGAGAGAACCTCACTTCTCAAACACCCTCTTTACCCACTTAGAATTTAACAATTGTAATATACATGACACAATACATCTACTGTAAACTCAAGACTCCCAGGATAGAGCTTCATGAATTAATTTTCCAATTTTTTTTTGCTATAGTAATACTTTTAATTTGTATGGACAATGCTCTGATGAATCCAGAACACATCTCAGCCTCACTTTTTATTTTATTTAAAACCAACTATGATGGAGGACAGAAATTGCACTTACATTCAAAAAAACTCAAGTTAGCAAAGATTGTGAAATTTCTAAAATTCCCAGTAATTATCCATTATATGTCATAACCATCAATATTGAAAAATGTTAAGAGATTTTATGAAAACTGTGGACATTTTGGATTTACACCTTTACAAAATGAGTAGAATCCAGTTAACTTGCTAATGTGCTTTCCTCTCAGTACTTGAATTTTTTTCTCCTGATTGCTTACATTATGAGCTTTTTATCTATAGTGCTAGATACTCATATTCCTGGAATTCTAAATGAAAGCTGAAAAAAATATTGTTGATGATGTAATTGGGAGAGCAATATTAAATGCATGCTTCTCTTTATGTAGATTTTATCTTGCTTTAATTGATGGTGCTTCCTGATAGAATTATTTAAACTATTTATCCTCATACCTGCACTATCCGTTACTCAGAGCATCAGGACATCTTTTTAAAAACTCATCTGTAAGAAGAAAGAATGATTCCATGGATTGGTGAACATCCAACATATAGGATTAATCCAAATTACAGATTCTTTCTCTAAAATTTTGAGGAAATACTCCAACCATATTTAAGACTTTGTTTATGTTTATATTTGTAGGTTTTTTTGCACAACTCCCAGAATCATTCTTTTTTCCATTTTTCCTCTCAAGTCTTTCTTCAGGATTCTTTTTTAAGACAACATCTAGAGAAACAACATAGTATGACTTGTGCTGATGGCTTACATGAGCACTTAAAACTAGGTGGGTTTTGTGGGTTTTTTTGTTTAATAGGGTGAAAGAAAATTAGGATTAGGTGTTCTTAAACCTTCTATTTTGCTATACCTCTTCACATTTCATTGAAAGCACTTTGGCTGAAGTAAATTCTGATATTTTATGGGAGGTTTAAGCAAGAGAAATTCTTTTATTTCCTATTTGTCCTGAGGAATAAAAAAGTGTGCTGCCCCTACTCATCTCTGGAAGAACAATTTCAGACATGTCAAGTTTGAAGTTCAGACAATACTGAGTAATCTATTTTGAGTAGTAAACCATAGAGAATAAAGTATCTCTCTGTGTATGGCCATCAGGGCCAACAGCTGGTTGTTTGGTAAGTTCTACTCCTTCCTATGAAAATATTATTTACAATAAAAGGCACCTCCCAGGGATTCTGCAAGAAGTTTCTCTTGTTATTAGTATGCATAATTCTGCAGGCCAAACCAGTCTGTATCTTTCTAGATATTTCTTTTTAAATTTAAAAAATTTTTATACACAAGGCAGCCTCCTTGAAGTGAAATGTACTCCCTCTTTCTGTTTAAAATATAAATTTGGAATTTAATTTATTTTCTGATTTTTTGTGTCAGATGAACAGCAAGAAAAGGGACAGGAGAGCCCAGTCCTCAACAAACCGAAAGTTGTGAGAGTTTCTGTCACTGACATACAAAACTGAAAACTGCAGAATATCTCCCATTAAAGCCTTGAATCTACTCTCATGCTAAGTGCTGTGAATCTGAAGAAAAGTATGATTAAAAAAAAAAAAAGTGAGAGACAAATCAAGTCTCATGGGTTGATTCCATAGTCTGCACAAAGCCTGCTGCCATTAGAATTTTATAAAATTAACTCTCATCAATTCACTTCAATGTTTTCAAAATTAGGGTTGTTGGATCAGTGAAAAACAACAGCTCTTCTGCCCTATGCTCAGACTATGACAAAGAAAACCCACATTATCGTGCTGTCAACAATAAGGGAAAAGAAAATAGAAGCATGCAGAGCTCAGGAACATCTTGAGGTCGACCTCTGTCTCACCCCTGGCTGTTCATTTTGTCTTGTAAGAGCTCTTCTGGCTTCTGGGTGCTGAGTGCTGCAGTAGGAGCACAGTGGTGGCTCGGGCAGCAGTGCCAGCTGGACCCTCCCATGTGCTGGCATTGGCATCTGCAAGGAGCTGCTGAGAGGCAATGGAGCCTGCAGGGCAGGGGAGGCAGGTGGGGAGACAAAACCTTGCACTGAAATTTGCTGGAGAGATTAAGAAATGCAGAGAGGATGTGATTTTTGCTGAAGAAAAGGAAGGCTGTGGGGAAGAGATGCACAGAATCAGTTATAATTTTGAAGGATTCATACTAGTCACCATTCAAGGATAGTAGCCCAGAGAATTAAGAAATGTCAAAGAGAAAGAAAAAAGTTTGTTTAAAATACTTGTGAATGCTTTATGCTGTTTTTTAATGCATAGGATCTTTTGCTGCCATTCTTGTCTAACTGGAAGTTGATAAATGGGAAGTCAGATACTGGAACTTTTATTACAAGAACAAATTTTCTCACTTGACTGTGTCTACAGGCTCAGATCTGAGATTGCAAAAAAAGTCTCCCAAATGTTTATAACAGAAAATAAACATTATTTTCTTTGTAACCACCAGAATTCTCTCTGCCACCTACATCTGTCACAGTAAATCATACTGCTCGTTCTGCACCTTGCCCAGGGGTCTCACTTGGAGCCCATGCTTTGGTTCCCCAAATCCCTTCAATCTCCTCTTATTCCATCTTCAGCTACTTTAATCTGCAGCGTATTTACACTCTGCTTTTCCAAAAAGCAATAAGTTCATTTTCTCTAGTCACTTGAAGGTGTCCAATCATTCTAACGTTTAAAATTCCCATTGGCTTTCAGAAGTTTTCAAAATCATGTTCACTTTCTGTAACAATGGATATAAAGGAGCAATTAGTTCTCTTGTTCCTTTTGCAGGCTTTATGTTTTTTACACAGCTCTTAACTTTGATCTGTAAATCTGTCATTCAGGTCTATGAGCCATCAAATGCAGAAGTTGATTCTTGTCCTTCAAAATGGGCATGATCACATAATCATATACCTTTTTCTTTCTTTCTTTCTTTCTTTCTTTCTTTCTTTCTTTCTTTCTTTCTTTCTTTCTTTCTTTCTTTCTTTCTTTCTTTCTTTCTTTCTTTCTTTTCTTTCTTTTCTTTCTTTTCTTTCTTTCCTTTCTTTCTCTTTTAAGTATAACTTAATGAGTACTGGTGCCTTAAGATGTTATAGCTTTGGAAAGTTTTATTTTTCTCTTTAGACTTGTTAAAATTCCCCCCTCCAAAAGTTCCAAAGCAACTCTGTAACTATGCAATACATCCTTAATGAAAGCTGAGGACCCACACTAGAATATTAATTTGTTCAGAATTACACAATATATATAAACTTCAGCTAAATTATGGATTTTCTTACTCTAAATTATTTTCTTTCTTACTTAAAGGTGTTCTTTATATACACACATCATATGGGTTGCTGTGTCATCAAAAAGCTTGAGATTTTCTTCCATTTTCAGTTTGAATGGCATCTTGATAAGCTGGATTTTTAAGACCTCTTGTTTTCCACCTTTCTGGTAAATAAAAACTTTACACAGAATTAAAAGATAAAGGACTGTACATTGCCAATACAACTGACATGTCTTCTTGAAACCAATTTTAACTAAATCAGGAACCAACTGACACAGGAAAGCAGTCAGCAGTTAATACATGTTAAACTAAGTGCAGTAAAAAAGAAAACAAAGAAGTGCAGATATAAAAGGGAAAGAAATTCAAAACCACTTCACATCTCTGAATTATTATCTTGAAAAATACAGTACTGCTAGTAGGAAAGGTGAATATTTTTAAATGTTTAATCAAATTTAGATCCTCCTTGCAAAGTTGTTAATGCTAATTACTTGTTAAGCCATTACTGAAAGCGTTCTCAGACATCACTGTGTACTTCAAGTAATGAGAGGAGCCTGTTATAAATAGGGATAAAAAATGACATTATGGTATCCTTAAGCTTCTACCAGCTTTAAAACTGCACGTAGACTGATCCTGCAAGGTGTCACTCAGGGAGCTGAGCAGCCTGGGCGACATTGGAGGCCGGAGGGGAGTTGTTTGTGGCTGCTGCCTCGGTGGTTTGCTGAGTTGGGGTGTGTGCTGCCGACGGGCCGGGGCGGTGCCAGCGGGCTCCAGGCGCATCCTTGGGTGCGCTGTGTGCAGCACGTCAGGGGGCTGCTGCCCTGCTGGGACTGCAGAGGCATTGCAGTCTCCCTGCTACCCCTGGTTGTCATGGCCACAAGTAATATACAACATGAAGCACAAAGAGTCAGAATTTTTTTCTGAAATACCACTTTTTCCGGTTTTTTTTTTTTTTTTAAATCTCTTTTTTTTTTCTAAACAAGATTTAATCTTGGTTATAGAAAGCAACTACATACAAAACCAGTACATTTGTAACTTCCTGTGCTGCTTAAGGAATTGCCAGTACCTACACAGATATATAACATCCAGTAACTAATTTTGCAAGTAGTTGCATTTCTTTTATATATTTGGTACTGGCATGTGTGTATTACATCTCCTATGTGTACAATCAAATTCAGGTTGCTTGTTAATAATTTTTTTCAATGGCAAACACTATTAATGACAAGTATGAAGTGAAATTTTCACTCCCATCTTCTTTACATTACTGCTGAATGTGGAATTTGAAAGTCATAATTGAAAAGTAAAAGAAAATAAACTAAAGATAGATTGAGTTGATGAAAATTTAATTCGTTAGTAATTAAGAGTTATCCAAAATACCTGCACTTATTAAATTACTGAAGAGGAATTCATCATTAGTGAGAATTTCTCAGACAAGACTTATTCTTTGGTTGATATAAATCTAACTATCCAGGCAGATGGGCTGTACGTCGATGGCAGGCTGTATAAACGGTGTGACACATGGCTGATATGTGTAATATTTTTCTGTACCACAAGAGGTCACACCGCATTTATAAATCCATGCAGTGGAAAAACGGATAATGGTTCTGTCTGCAACAAGGTGAAGTTAAATCTCATCCACTAAGTAGTGAGAATTTCTCAGACAAGACTTATTCTTTGGTTGATATAAATCTAACTATCCAGGCAGATGGGCTGTACGTCGATGGCAGGCTGTATAAACGGTGTGACACATGGCTGATATGTGTAATATTTTTCTGTACCACAAGAGGTCACACCGCATTTATAAATCCATGCAGTGGAAAAACGGATAATGGTTCTGTCTGCAACAAGGTGAAGTTAAATCTCATCCACTAAGTAAAAGACAAAGAGAACAAATCGTAAAACAACAGTAAGATATTTTTTTCCTGTTAAAACACTCTCAGCCTGCATAGTCTGCTGTAAGCCAAATAGCCTCTCTCCTACTCATTTCATGCTGAAGGCAGGAAAAAACATTTGCTGAACTGTGGTACCTTCTGAATCATTACCAGCATATGATGTAACCTTGGAAGAAGGACAATATCAGACTCCCCTTGGCATGGTGGGTAGCATAATCAGATGATATATGATGCATTGGATGGGATTACAGTGATCAAATAAGCATGTTTGGCAGCTCAGAGAGACGTATTAAAGGTGAATTTAGCTGGACAAATTGCTCCTAGTTCAGCAAAATGATAGACACAGAAAGAATTTTATTTTGCAGAGATTACAGCCTGAATTTGTGAAACAAGATCACTTCATAAAGATACTGGGCAGAATTTTTAACAGAAGTTGCAGTATGATGCAGTGATGCAATTCTTGATGTTTTGTGTGGCAGCAATACCCCTCTGTGATTCCTGTTTGCTCTCACTGACTCTGAATGAAGCAGACCCAAGGAACAGGAGGAGTGTGGTGGGTGGAGGAAGCTGGGAAGTTAATGCAGTGCCACTCTGTGACAGGGCAGGACTGGAACAGTCTGACTGTCAGGGGAAAGAGGTTTGGGAGGAAGTATGAAGAAGCTGGTTCTTGGTTGTCTGCCCTAAGGCAGACCTGCATGACATTGCACAGGGAGGGAGATGGCTGCCCGTGTCTCACTTCTTCCATCACTAAACCGTCCTTCTGAAGGGTTGTTGGATCACATCACCTCAAGGTTATTGCTGAGTAATTTTTCTACTTTCCAAGCTCTATCTCTAGTGGGGAAATGATAAGGCCATAATTATTTGACACCAAATAGCATATCATTTATGTAATTTAAAACTGCCTAATTATGTGCCTAGCTTACAGGCTATTATAACTTCAGCAGTGTCCTTTGGGTAAACAACTCTTCTTTCACTCAGGTAAACATGTAATTAGTGAGGAAGGAATAGTACTGGGAATGAACTAACCAGTATCCTTTTTGGTTTTTTCTCAGAATTTAAATACAAATGCTATTTTAATGAATTAATAATTTCTGGTTCTTGCATTTTTCTCCTAGGAACTCACAAAACTTCTCGAGAAAGAATAAATATATTTATTTCTGTTCTAGGGACAGAAAAACAGAACTAAAACTTAAACTGTCATGATAAATAAGCAGCCTCAAAAGAAAAAACTTATTTCAAACTTGCAGCCTGAAACAGCTTACCAGGTTTCTTTTATAAGTTCAGTCCTCTCTATCCTAAGAAAGGTCACACATCATTAATGTCAATTTTCTTCTGTTTTATGGTTATGTTAGCTTTGACTTAAATTTTTGTACATAAG
>VZRX01005700.1:0-27801 GCA_013398075.1 Notiomystis cincta | reverse complement strand
GGAGGGAGTACTGTTTGTTAGAGAAAAGCAAAGGATTGAAACAGATGGGAGGAGGGAGAATGTGGCACATCCTACAAACCTTATGTCAGGGCAAGGCTGTAGATGGAGATTGTGAATATTCCTCTCTGAAGAGAGCTTGCAAGACCAAACAGACCAATTTAAAATTAATCCTCCACTTAATCTCAAATCTCCAATACCATCACGGAAGAATGTCATTGTTACATAAGATTTCAGGCAAATATTGTGCCTTGTTTCCAACAGTTGTCAGGCAATGGAGACATTTTCATGACAATAACTGAGATGCAGGGATAGGAGGCTTTGGGAAGTGTTTATGTAAGGCTCTTGTGTGAGGAAGAGAGGAACAGCATAAACAAACAGCACGAGGAGGAAATGAGTTCTTTTTTCATGGGAAACACCATGAAGTCTGTGGTTCCAGAGCAGCAGCAGCCTGACAGCAGACACCTTTCACCTCCACTGGTGACCAGATCCAGCAAATGAACAGGTTGCAAGCAAAATGGATAAAATTGAACCTAATTAGACTAATTTTCTCTCAACAATTTCCCAGTGAATATGGAGACAAAAGGACACTGAGTGCTCTCGTAACAGTGGCTTCTATTCATTAATAAGCATGTCTTGGCTACATGGATCATTAGAGAGAGAAATCAAGGGAGAAATGAGTAGTCTGATACTAGGACCTTCCTGACGTGCTTTGAGATCCTTTCAGTTGCACAAAGTGCAGGGAGTGTCTAGCACACTGCAGTGATAGTCCATTACCAACCTTTATTGAAACATGAAACCATTTTAAAAGCTAAAATAACACCAGCATCTGGCACTTGAAGAAATCTCCTCTGAAATCCAGATATGTCTAAGCTTTTTGAATGTAACCATTTCTCCAGACTATGATGCTGATAAATTATAGACGACACACCCCTACACTTTTCAACAGTAGATTGCAGCAGCTTCTTCTGTGCCTATTTTTATTTTCCTTATTTCAAGGTCTACTGTTCTTTGTCACAGTTACAAATCCCTAAGTAAAAGTAACAAAGCTGAGTAGAATTTAGAATATTAGACAAGTTCAGGAGAGACAGATAAAACATATAATAGAGGTGAATTAATTATTAAAGCTTAATTTTTGAAATGTTTAGAAGCACTCTGTGTAATAAATTATCCCTCATAGTTTACCAGAATGAGAAGTAAGATGTTTTGGCATGCAAGAATGAGTGACCTCTGAATTACCCTGGGTAATTTAAAAACCAATTTCAATCTAAATTCAGTTCTCTGATTTTGCTTAGTCCCTGATTCATGCATGCAATCCCTCAGAGGCTTAATACAACCTGTCAGCTGCATGAACTTATGTGCCTGCAGAGTGAGGACCGTGCGTTCATGGGGCTGTTCTGCGATTTACAGAGCTCTTCTGTGGGGTTATTTAGAGTGGGAAGCTCAATATAGTTGACTTTTTCTGTGAAAAGACTCTCTAGCAGCAGAGGAGTTCTTTATGGACACTCACTGTCAGTGAGTTGCCCTATTCAGCCATGCAGAGAGACTGCAAACGTATAGGCACTCTGAACTATTTTAGTTCAAAGCCATTTTCACAGTTAGAAGGAATTGGACATTCTGAAGACATAATAATTGATGATACTTTTCTGCAGAAGAGTGTTCAATCACATGTTTCGGGGTTAGAGCTAATTTTCAGATCTTTGAGAGAAGGATGAGACCAAAAGCTGTTGGAAAGTTTCCACATGTCAGACATCAAAGGGCTCCATCATGCTCCAAAGTCTGAATGATAAATATAGTCAGAAGCAAGACATTAGGCTGGCAGCACATTTTGAACCTGGTGTAGGAGATCATCTAATAGATTCAGTTATGTTAGAGAGGGTACAACACCACTGACATGCACATAATTAATTTTAAAATTCTTTTTTTTCTCACATTAGTTGAGTGAAACACTTTAGAAAGGGCTTGGGACTTTGCATTTGAACATGTAAATCCTCAGGCACTGATGAGTTTTGTTTGATGATGTTTATTTAGTTTATTCATCCTCTTCTACTTAAGTGTAGACTCTGTGAAGTTGCCATGCCTCTCTTGAGCTGCTGCAGATATTTTAGAGGATAAGTGGTAAAAGAATTCTGGCACACAAAGTAATAATACCGGCATTTAAATTACATAATTGTAAATAAAAGTGCTTTGGACTGTGTTTTTCAGTGTCACAAATGCAATCTCAGCCATAGGTTTACCACACAGGAGACCTCTGCATGAGCAGAGGGATGTGAGAATAGAGATGTGACTCCAGATGCTGAGGCTGAGGTCATCTTCATCACTGTTGGTGCTTAACTGCACTTCCCCTTTGCAGGGAATAGCAGCAGCACTTGTACTGCTCCCAATAGCTGGGAATTGATAACAGCTTTTAACTAATCCCATCAAAATTTTATTTTCATAAAGCTCATATCTGAGTAAAGAAAGATCCCACAGTGGGCAGACTTGTGACACATACTCTGTGACAAAAGTGTGCCTGTAGAAAAATAAAACTTCATGCTAGACAAAGCAGGAAGAGAACAATCCTGAAGGAATAGAGTGGGCAGTCTTTTTTGAGACACACTGTGAAAGAATACTTTGCAAAACCTTTTTCAAAACCAAAAGAGTATGTACATTTACAAAACTACAGCAATTCAAATTCAAATAAAAAGATCTTACCAATGAGTTTAATTTTATTTTTTTAGTTTCCTTTGAACCATAACCTCTCAGTATCATCACAGTTTCAACAAGAAGGGTCTGAAACAGAACACTTTCCTTGGCATGATCAAATGCAAAAAACCTCAACTCGTGAAGCGTCTTCTCTAAGGATCTTACACCAAGTTGACAAAATTCCTATGGTAACAACTTCTGTGTTTCGAGGTTAGCAACTCCACCTATCTTCTGGAAATTATTTATAATCTCAACAACAATAGTAGATATATTTTAAGTAGTTTGCATGCCTTCAATATAGTCATAAGTTGCTGCTATCTCTTTTCTTTATCTTGAAGCAGATAAAATCTCTTACTTTAAGTTACCTTATCTCCTAACTACTTAGATAGCAGAAATGAAACATACTATTCTTCTGAGAAATTTGTTAAGATTTTTTTTTTTTTTTGGTATTTGTACTTGTGAACTAAAACAAAAACTAATCTAGAATTAATAAAATTAATTTTTCATTGGAAGACTTTCTGGTCCTCTTTCTGTTAATTTAATCATAAAATATATAACAGTAATATTTAAATCTGTATTGTTCAGCAATTGAAAAGCAATTAAAAATCTCCACAGAACAAATATTATGTACAATTACAAATATTCCATTATAAGAAAGATAGAAGATAGTGACTTTGCAACTTATCTCAGGTGCCCCAATGATCAGAGATGTTGCTTTCTAACACTTAGATTTAAATGTGAAAACTGTAACAAATCACATCACTGAAAATAAAAAATCTGACTCAGAATTTGCTTCATTTTGCTTCCCATATTTTGTCTAGCAGCAATTACCCAGCCTGTAGGAAAAGGATATCCTAAGGATATTTCCTCTAAGACTCAGGCCTCTGTGACCAAAATCTCTTCTAACCCAGCCCATACCAGGCCAGAGTGGATTTTCTAGGCCTGAAGACAGAGAGAATGTGGGAAATCCTGTACCCACAGAGGTAAACAGTCCAGCCCAGTTTCTCACGCTCAGGGATGAGGACAGAAGGGTCACCAATGATTCCAAAAGTCCTACAGCAGGGAGGAGTATGGTGCCATGCTGCACATGTGACATGTGCCTCTAACAGAATCAGCTGTGTCAGTGCTCTGTGATCTGAGATGTGATGAAATCACAGTCAGAAATCACAGAATATTCTGAGTTAGAAGGGACCCAGAAGCATCATTGAGTTCAGCTCTTAAGTGAATGATCCATACAGGGATCAAACCCAAAATGATGCCATCTGAAAACAATGGAAAAGTGGGAACATGGCTCTGTGATGTGTGGTTCTTCATACAAAATTGGATGTTCTTAACACAGGTGTGTGTTACTGGAACTGCTTTTCTATTTGCCTACCTGTCTTAGAGTTTGGAATTTAGAGACAAAGCATGACTGTCTGTATGAAGATATGCCCAAAACTTCTCCAGATGTTGTTATAGCACTTCAGCATCTCATACCACCACATTTCCTGCTGCACAACAATAATTTTATGCCTTTTTAGTAACACATATATATGTCAAGCACTGCATTATGAGTAAAGTAATGCTTTGGTTTTACTTTGGAACAGAGTTAATTTATGATTTAGTAACTATTAAAAATCTTCCCATTTCCAGGTTCCCTCCAACCTTCAGTAACCTTAGGCCTTACTACCCTGAGCATACAGCTCTGTGTGTTACCTGTCTGTTTCTTTGGAGACACTGATAGTCCTGGCAAGATCCAGGGAAAAAACATAGGCTCAGTCTGATTCTTTCTTTTGTTCCATTGTGCCTGGGCCAACAACTGTTGTCTTTGAGCAACTTCATATTAAAAAGGAACTCTGTCCTACTTTGACCTACACCAGCAGTGACCCAGCTGCCACATCAGCAGACAAAACTGCTGTAACCACCTCCACATGCTTTGTCTGTGCAAATTCTTTGCTGTTAAGAACATCTGCTGCCTCTGTAGAATTTTTTGCATGTTTTATGGCTGGGTTTGGCAAACAAAATGCATACATGCCAGAGAATTGTTTTTAAAAAGAGGTATTTGAGGATGTACAGTGCCTGCCCCATTATTAGCTTTTAGCAGTAGACAATTTGTATCTCAAGCTATAATTGATGACTCCTGTAAAGCTAATAATTAAAATAAGCCATATTCACTGCTTCTAAAATTGAGTCTGTTAGATATTTAATCAGGTCTTGTACATGACCTCTGAAGGGTAAATTTATCCTCCCAAATCTTTCCTGCCACTTATTTATATTATTCATTATTTGTATTATTTATTACTTGTATATGTTAGTGACAGCTGGATATTAGGTGTTGTCCCAGCTTTGAAAGACAGATGCTCTGAGGAGTGTATTTGGACTCTGTGGAGCTCAGAGTCAAAAAAGAGACAAATTGCCTAGGCAAAATTAATAAACAGTGGGAATTTAAAACATACATATGTACATGTGTATGTATATGAATCAGCTAGTTCTGTGGAGGCTGCAGAACATTGTAATGCATTTTGTTTAAACAGGTGAAAAATGGTTTAGAAATATAATTATTCTATTCCCGGGGAGGGCTGTTTTTCATTTTTGTTGTTATTGCCTTTAGTATGCATTCAGTCCTTAGGGAAAATTGTATCTGAGCTGCTGCATTTTCATGTGTGGAAATAATGAACTAGCTTGAACATGCTGCTGGAGTAAGATTTGGTTTTAATGTTATCCTTAACATGAAAAGATCCCCAGTTCTAATTGTACCTTTAAAAGTCTTAAAATTTACTATAAAATAATTTGGAATTTGAAGCGACACAAAGTAGAACTATGTCTTGGATTTTTGTTCATTAGCTTTATGAGAGAATGCTTTCAAAACCAGTAATCCTGGAGCACTTTATTAAATCCTGCTTGCACTTTTATTCTCTATACAAGATCTCTGCTCAATTTGTAGCACTTGATCAACTTTCATTAATTAGCATGTAGTAACATTAAGATCAGATGTGCTTCCAGTTCCAAGGCATGTCTTTAGTCACAAGGGTTTTCCATGTACAGTTAATAAATAGATAGACCGAATTGCTTTTCTTTTTTTTCTCCCTCTGTTGCCTGTGCTTCTTTTCTCCATGACTGTGCCGTCTCCTTTTCTGAGTTGGACTTTTCCTCCTGGTGCTGGTGCTGTTAACAACATTATTCTGAGCCCTAATGGTTTTTGCTTTTCTGTGTGACTACTCTTTTTTCTCTTCTTCTTGTCACAAGCCTTTTGTGGCAGCCTGCTCATGTCTCTTTTTTTAGCATAATACGAAAGAAATTACAATAAAATTAAGAGGGTTAGGATGTGCTCAGTATGTTCTGCTTTGATTATCCACTTCTTTAGATTATGTAGGCCAAATAGTGATCTCTACATCCTTCAAAATAACTCTTCAGTGATGCTTTTTTTGAACACAGGTCTGGCAGATCTGGCCCATGGTAACTATGTCCTTGTTTGACAGCTGTTTTAGTGTAAGATCTTACTTACCCTTCCACTCATCACCAAATAAGCTTCAGTACAGATCTATCTAAGGGTATTGGTCATCTTCTTAAACCTTAAGCCGACAGGTAGGCAGAAGATTCTGAAAGTTAGCTATACAGAAATGCCAAGGAGAGGATAGTATTTAATACCTCAGCTAAATACACCCCCAAATTTACTACATTTATGAGATAGTTCACAGCCTGCAAGACTTTCACAGGCTTGGAATCCTAATGAAACTTTTCGTAATGACAATTTTACAACTGAGAAGCAAAACTTTACGGTGCTTTAAATGATCTAAGGATCATTTTTCCTTCTCCCATATACTCTTCTCTTTAGGGTTTCTGCTTTCATTGGTAATCCTAATTTTCCTGTGCACTTTTTAATGATTTCTTCATAAATATAACAAAAGCATTTTCTTTTCTGGAAAGTTCAATATGTAATTGATTCTGGACATATTGTTCTGTGACAGTAGATGTTTGTGTGCAGCCACAAAATACTGGGATTAAGTCATTCATTCTTTTCATCAGTGAGCATCAGGTCATATTAATTTCTGTGGGAGACTGAGACAATAGACAAATCATGAAATGCCTATACTCAACCCAGTTCTGTAAGCTGACAGAATTACATTGGTCCTCTTCATTGTTCAGGAGCTGATCTAATTTTTCATGACAAATGGCCCCATAACCCTTAAGTGATATGTTTGCTGAATCAAACTATCCTAAAATAGCCTAGAATTTGTCCAGATAATGCTATAATGCCGTAAAATTTAAGCATTGTTAAAACATATAATGGAAAATAAAACTCGTCTATGCTTTAAAATCAAATCTTAAATGATTTGTATGCTGTTTTATGTATGCTGCTGAAGTAGTTTTAACAGAACATTGTTACTATGGACTCTGTTGACCTCAACATCCTTTCATTTAATTCCACATGGAATCTGTATAGCCTTCTCCATAAAGACACATTTTAAGTTTGAATCTCAGAGACTCCCTTGCATCTTCCCTACAGACCTCAGCTGTATCTATAGAAAACTGTAGGTGGTTCCATCTCTTCTGTATTTATGCAGATAGTTTTTCTGCTCATTACAAATGCAAAAGCATCTTCATCTTATTCCCAAAGCTTTAGGTGACATCAGTCCAAATCTTGTGGCCTTGTTATGTGATTATTTTCCCACAGAGCACAAACCCTCAGCTGTTATTCAGTCATGGTATTACATCAGTGCTCGAACCTGATGTGCAATTTTAAGCTCAGAACACCTAATTTCACAAAAGCAAAGGTACAGCTAATAACCAAGAGCTCCCTGCTAAACGGGAGCAGAATTCCAAGGCTGAGCCAGGAACTCAAAGGACTCTGGGCACAGGAATAACTGTGGCCCAATGGTTTTCTGCTTTCTCCAGCACGAACCATTGTGCTCCAAACCCTTCCCCAACTCTGCTGCCCTTCTCTGGATATGTTCCAGCCCCTCATGTCCTCCTTGCAGTGAAGGTCCCAAAAGTGACACAGGATTTGAGGTGCAGCCTCACCTGTGCCCAGTACATGGGGTGGGTCACTGCCTCAGTCTGTTACTAATTCTGAAACTTAAGTCAGAAACGTGTTCCCAAATATTAAATCATTATTGCTGCTCATTGGTGAATTCTGTTGGATGATTGTCTCCTTTTGACAGTTTAAACAATTAAATACAATACTCTTCATGAATTTGTAACAGTAGCACTGGCATGTTGCATTACCCTTTTTTCATCCATAACAAGATGCAAGATACCTTATAGATGCAATTGTTTTTCTTCTGCCACATGAAACTTGTCCCATCAACTGTACATTGATGCTTTTTGGTTACTGTCAACATTTTTTCTTTCCAGGTTTCTGCTTATACATATTTTATTTGTATTTCACATTACAGTTTCTTCAGTACAACAGCCTGCATATTTCACAGTGAATAATTTTGCTACTCTTCAGGACATGGTGCTAACCTTCCCAATGCCTCTCTTTTATATGTCAGTCTTCACTGATGCTTGCTGCACTTGTCAGTTATTAATGAAGATGGAGGCTAAAACCTGACACAATATTGATTTTTCTAAGTGATTTGCTTGAAATGTGTCCAATTTGATTCATGGATGGTCCATGTTATTTTTTTTTTGTTTACTTGTCAACAAATGATGACCAATCATTTTTCTTCCTTTCTACTTAGCTAAGTTGTGTATTACAGTAAGGCCACTATGCTGGAGCCAAGAATATCTAATTTCTTTCTTTCAGCAGATGTTTAATAGCCATAAGGGCAGTTCTCCCCTATTAGAATAAAGTGGAAATGACTGTAAGTTGTTCCCTTTGTGTGATGTACAAACTAATTCACAAGGGGGTACAATCACCACCAGGATACTTGGACAATTGCTACCAGATTCCAGAGACATTTCCACCCCTGTCAATAGTTGTGGAGCCCAGGAAAGTTAGGAGACTCTTGTTATAAAGGCCCTATCTCCACCAATACAACAAAAATGACCCACAGTAACACTCCTGAGCTCTAACAGTGAATTATTTATTATTGTAGCAAACCACAGTGAGTAGGGTGGGTAACATATAACTTAATAGGCACTATTTTTAGCACCCTGTTGTATATTGTCTATTCCTGTAACACATCTAAAAGGAACTCTGACAAATTAGGATGTTTCCAGGGCATCTATTTTGCCAGACTTTCACACAGAATTCAATGAATCTTCATAAAAAGTTAGCACACTTTCTTTTGCTATGTTAGATTTTGATAGCAACTGACTCCAGTAAATACCATCATTTCCTGAACCTAAAATTTTTGTGGATCAGTGGAGTAATTGCCTCTTATTAATAAGTAGGTTTTATACTTTATAAATTAATTATTATTTTATTTAACTTTACAGTTTGGTTTTTTTTTCCTTGCATTCCTTCCTTAAATACCTGGGTTGGATTCAGCAAGTCCAGTGAGTTCTTGGTGGGATGGCCAAAATGAACTTGTACTTCTTCAAGATTTTAACGGACCAAACAAGGCATTTTATTTTTACCTCAGTGTGTATTCAGAAGCAGGTAAAAGCAGTGTAAATTCAGAGGTAGAAGGAGGTGTGTTTGTTAGTAATTATAAACTGAACAGAAGCAGAACATTTATTTTCTGTGCTGTGTAAAATCAAAGGTCATCCTGACTTCAGTATTTTGAAATGGAGCATAGAAGAGAGATTAGTTATTAAAATAGATTAAACATCTGGGAAATAATTCTGTTATTACGGAGAAGGAGAATGACAGAATGGTTATTTCCTCCACTAAGTTAGCTCCTTCAATTATTTTGAGGAGTTAACATGAATAAATATGATAGTGGATTTTAGTACTCCATTCAGATTCCACTGTGAAAAGAAAAGAAGGCTGGTGGTGTCCTGGGCTGCCCTAGGAGAAGTGCTGCCAGCAGGTCAGGGAAGCTGAGCTGTCTCTTCCTTCTGCACTGCTGAGGTCACAGCTGGAGTGCTGAGCCCAGGTCTGGCCTGCCCAGGGCAGAGCAGACATGGAACAGAGTCCAACTGGGGACTTGAGCAAAAGGCATGAAGGGGCTGGAGGAGGAAAGGCTACATGAGGAAAGGCTGAGAGATTTGGGAGAGTTCATCCCAGACAAGAGCAGGCTCAGGGGATCTCACCAGTGTACATGAACACCTGCAGGGAGGGTGCAAGGAGGATGGATCCAGGCTCTTTCCAGTGGTGCCCAGTGACAGCACCAGAGGTGATGGGCACACACTGAAACACAGGAGGTTCCTCTGAACATCAGGAAACTCCTTTTCCTTGTGAGAGTGACTGAGCACTGGCACAGGTTGCCCAGAGAGCTGGTGGTGTCTCCATCCTTGGAGATATTAAAAAATATCTGGACGTGATCCTGAGAAACTGGGTCTGTGGCCCTGCTGGATCAACAAGGTTGGACCAGACAATCACCAGAAGACTCTTACAACATGTCCATTGTTCTGTACTTCTGTCCACAATACAATTAAGCACTTTAAGTAGCTGAGATAAAAATTCTTTAGTGTAGATTTTCTGGATGCTTCTCATTCCTTCTAATAGGAAGAGAAGTCCACAAAAAAATCTGCAACGCTGACTGGGAAATAGGCTGTTTGCATATATCTGTACTCCAAACTATTTGTTTAAGTGTTCCTATCTCTGAGCTACCAAAAACACCCAAACCAAACCAAACCAAACCAAACCCAAAAAACCAAACACGTCCCTCCCCAACAAAAAACCAAACAAAAACAAACAAAAAGAAAACCCTCAAAAAATACAAACCAACCAAACAAAAGAACCCTATGGGCTTTATTTGGATTCTATGGTTGTACAAAATCACAATAGCATCCTGCAGAACTAAGAGGAGCAAGTTTTGGTAAGCTTTTGCAATACCACCTTCCAACTGACTGTAATGCCCAATAGGTCAAAAGTACACTTTGCCACTCCTGCAGACAAGTTAATGTTATGAGAGTATGACAGTGAGAACAAACCCAGCAACAGAAAATAGGCTTGGACATTTGGTGTTTAGCTTCCATCTAACAGAGCACTTGAAGGTATTTTTTGTACTTAAGTCCCAAAATGTTGAAGCTTCTGTTTGGTTTATTCACTCTAAGATTTTGGTAATACCATTTGCTTTTTAATGGCGATTCTATACTCCAGTTTGTATTTTCAGATTTAATATTTAATAAGAATACTTTTCAAGCCACAGGTTGAATGATTTTTCTTTTCAGCTTGTAATACAAGGTACCCTCTGACACACAGAGAAGCAATGAAAGTAATGCACATAATTATTTTTTGAAATGAGAGAATAATTCTGATTATTTGAGGTTGGTTATTTTTCTTATTGTCAAGAGTGTTATTCGTCAGCAGTAACAGTTTTTAATATAGCTAAGAAAAAACAATTTAGCTGTATTAAATTAACTCTTTTAAGACTGGAATAATCAGTCTGGTTTTTTAAGCTATAATTTCAGCATGGCAGTTAAAGAAAGTGAACCATACCAGCAGCAGACACAGGGTCACTTACATACAAATTGATTTTCCACTTCCCAAGTAACAGTCACCTTATTCCAAAAATAGTAGATGTAGCTTTCAAGGACAAGTTGAGTTGTGTGAGAACAAAGCTCTTACCCTATGTATTACTTACTGCTTATTTCATTGTCTACAGGACCTTCAGAAAAAAGCATGGACACATAAGGGTCTTATTCAACATCCAATGAAGCCACAAAAAAAGACTTCATCAATTCATTGGTTTATAGCAAATGGTTCCCAAATACTTAATATCACTGCAGTATGCATCAGATTTACAGTGTCTGCTTTGTCTCAGTAAATGCTTCAAAGTCTAGGTAGAAAAAGAGAGCAGAATGTCTAGAACAGCAGAGATAAAATTTTTATTACCAGGCATGGAAATTATACTGTAGCTATTCATTAATAAGAACAAAGATCAGCAACTTGATTACTACAGCCTATTGACATGCTTCTTACCTTTAATTTTAGTTATCACACTGTCATTCTAAATGTTATTAATGCTGAAATTATTCTCATTCATATGGTGTACAATCTACTTGTATAAATAATGACATTTAGAGGTGTGGAAGAGTACTTGTCCCATAATGATAATTTAAGGCCACTTTAATTGCAGTATGCTCATGCATTGCAGGCCAGAATTAAGTGAATAAGGAATGAAAATCAGAAAAATAAAAATTCCTTTCTGCATAGCTTATTTTGTGCATATTAATTTCCTTCAAGTCTTAACTGATCTGCACTGAAAAATTACTAAAGTTCTGAAAAGTGAATTAATTCTTACTAGAAGATCCTGTATTTTAAACATCTTTTCATAGAAGGGATCTAGTTGTATGAAGTTTAAAGACATACAAAATCCTAAAGCAAGCATAGAAATTCCTGTTTACTATGCAAAGATTATGTGTACTGGTCAACCTGCCAGGGTGTCAGAAAAGTCCCTTCAAAAGGATACAACTTCTATATATGTAGTTCAAGAACAGAGTATAGTGTTAATACACATGATGTTAAGCACTTACTCCAGCTTCATACTGTCCTTAGAGCTCTTCCTGGTGCTGAATCTGTATCTCCATTCTAATGTAAACCCACTTTTTGGTTTTGAATCTCCCGTGCATGGAGAGCAAGCAGCTTTCTCTCCCCACTCCATAACCCCAACTCCTTCAGTCTTTCCCCAGAAGGCATCTGTTCCAGGTCTGTGATCCTTTCAGTTTCTGTATACCTAGAACACTTGTGTAGACTGAACAGATCAGTCCCCACACTGTTTATATGCACTGGTTTCTACATGTCTGTTGAGATGACATTTGACTGTTTAGCAGTGATGTGATGCTGATGACTCAAGCACAGCAGCTGACTGTAAGTAAATACAAGTTAATTTCTGCACAACTCATTGCTCATTGGCAGTGCAGCCAATTATTTCTACCTGCTACACACAATCTGCTCCCTCTTTCTCTTATCTGTCAAGGTCATTCTCTGTTCATGTCTAGCAGAAGACACACATTTAGTACCACCTGAAAATGTAGCACACCTTTTCCCCATCAGCCAAATGACTAATGGAAATACTGAGTAGCATCAGATTCAGGACAGGGTCCATGAGATCTCTCTTGAAACACCTCCATTCTCACTCTGAGGAGTAAATCAGCTCTAATTGCAACTGTACCACTGAATGTTACACTGCAATTCTTGTTACTTATCCATTTGTATTTTTGAGTTTTTCCAGTTTCTCTCTTTTGCTCTGCTGAAAATTGTGAGCTCTTTCACTGTGTCCTACAGGTTGCCTTCCTCCTTTGCATTCTTGACTGCCTCATGGTTACTGATCAGAGCCAAACCTAGACTAGAGGAGTCTCAGCCATAATTGACATACTCTGATAAAGCTGTATTGTTTGTGTGGTGCCTGACATTAAGGAAAACTCAAGGATGCTATAAAAACCAGTGTTCTGCTATTGACCCAAGGTTCTAAGTTATGCTCTTACAAAAAGAAAATGATCGGGTGCTTTTAACCCTTTCCAAAATTATCTGCATTACTTCAGCTACCATAGGTTAATACAAAAATGTAGGACACCTTGTTTATAAATATCAGCTTCATAACAAAATAACTGAGGAGCACAGGTCTGACATCCACTATAACCTTTTCATCAAACATAGTAATTGCAGAACACTAGTGAGCTGGTTATTAAGCCATAGCCTGAAAAATGGTTCTCTGAATTTACATCTGTACTTTCATGCAAGAATTTTTCAAAACATAAAATTTCACAATCAAAGGAAATTGTAACACATTTGTCAAAATGTCATATTAATTTCTGGAGGGTAAAAGAAATCTTAAGTACAGTTTTTGGTGTTACATATTCCTCCATTCTTTAATCCTTCAAGAAAAGCTAACATGGAGGAACAATCATGATAAAAGCAGTGCTTTTGTTTTTAACTTTGTAATGACATGTAAAAATTCAACCACTCTAGTTTCCTTTCCCTACTGCAGAACAGATTGAAATTTGTCCTAAATCAGTTTTTGGTTTAGTACTTACAACACAGATATTCCATTTTAAAAACTAAATAGAGATCAAAACAAGGTTTTATTTTAATTAGTGAGTTAATTTTATTATAATGCTGTACACTGTTGTCTCAGAAAACAGCGCTATGGGCACAGGTGGTGATAGAAAACCCCTTCCCCCAAAATTATTTTAGCATTGTATTTAATCTCTACTGCAGCAAGAATAAAGAAACAGCAACAAAAACATCAGATAGTCATAAGCACTAGTGAAAGCTGGCATGGCCAACTCTGCATTTCAGGAACATCATCAAACAGTAGAGGTACATACCTTTCCTGCCTACCAGAATCATAGCCCAAGGGAAGACATTCAATAAAATATTTGCATCTACAAGTCATAATACCCCTGGCAGAAGTTAGACTGACATGTGCTTTTGGGGGAAGAAATTTAAAAAATTGCTTTCCATCTCACATTACAGACAAGAAGGTGCACAGAGGGCAGAGGACCTATAATGTAATTTGAGGAATATCTGAAAGAAAATAGAGTGAGAAAGAAGTTCTGGACAGCTTTAAAAAGCTAAAGCTAAACAAGCACACACTCAGATCCTCTTTCAAATTGAAATAAGTCTCAGTGAAAATTAACTTACACTATAGACAAACACAATTCAGTAAAGTAATTTTCTGTGTAACTATTTCTGTTTTCTGCATTCACATTTCACGATCTGGACTATAGAGGCTTGCATGGAGAATACTATGTAATATACTATACAGAATATGGAAAATCAAAGTGCTTTCACCAGTAGCTTTTACTGTGAAAGAGCAAAGGGGTAACAAAGCAGAGTATTTAACTAAAGAAGTACAGAATAATTTAATTTAATTGTTTATTGAAATTTTCTATGGTAGAATGTAGATTGCAAGGCTTCTGGTTATGGAAAATAGTCACATTCTTTAAATCTGAATGTATAAAATCACACTTTCTTTTGTGAAAACTTATTTTAAAAGCCTCAACAGTACAGAGGTGTTGGTCTAGAAGCTTTTCTGTCATTCATTTCATCATGAGGGATTCACATATGGCGATGCAGTAAATTACTTTCTTAAGAGAGGCAAAAATTCATAGGAAGTTACTGAGTTCCTATGCAGTTTAAGTTAAAAGGTAACTACAATACTTTGAGAGGAGGTATATGTGCATTAAAGTTAATTCCATCTGAAATTGGTTTTGGAGACTGTTGATGAAGACAGAGAGTCAACTGCCATTCTTGTCCCTATATATAAGGGGAACTCAGAATTTGCAGCACCACAGTCAAGACAGAAGAATGTTTCTCCTTTAAAACTGACTTTGACTGGGAAATGTTTATCTCTCTGACATAAAGAAGTTATAAGCTGAAATTAACTGCTAAATTCCTGGATTTGGAGCATATTAAATTCAAGGTGATTCAACCACCTCAGCACAGCAAACAGAAAACTCAAGATACAATTTCAAGTCCCTCAGATATCTAAAGATTTTGCTGTCTTACTTCCCTTCCTCCCCTCCTCCACCACCCCCAGTTAAGGACTTCTAATGCTTGGCTTTTTATATCTTTGCCAGGATATCACTAGCTGAGATGTCCAGGGCGTGTTTCCTTTCAGTATATTTAGAGCACCAGTTTTGATAGCTGCCACTGGGTCACCCTCTGGAGAGCATTTTGTGATTCTGTAGGGCACCTGGATTAGCAGTGCTGCAACAGTCAGGTTTCCAAGCAAATGTCTAGATATGGTTATTACAGTGCTGTCCACCTTTTTTTTTAAATGACAAACCAACATATTGCCATCTGTCTTTATAAACAGATTGGGGGGGATGAATTAGCTGTGTGACATTTGAGCATGATAGATTCTCTTCACAAATATTCAAGAAGCTGTAGCTGAGTTTAGATCAACTAGAGAAGAGCCATATGGCTCTCTTATTGAATCACTAATGGCTTTAAAAGGAATTGCTGGTACCTACTTGACTGAACATTTTTATTATTTGCCATCACTCTAGTAAATTTTCAGTCAGATCATGTCAGATTTATGGATTTTCTATCACAGTTCTAATATATTGTTCTTTCTTTATATAAGATTTAGAATATGCAGAGAAAGTTTGTGTGAAACAAGCTTGCTTCTATTTATATGAGGAGTATACTGATGATCTTCACTAAGATATTAAACTTTGTAAACCATTGGTTTTAATTATATTCCAGTTAGTAAGTACAGCAACACCTTCAATTTTGCATACCTTTCCTTTTAGCCATATTTCTAATTGGCTGTATTTATTCTTCTGTCAAAGCAGCACCATTTTTTTCCGAGCCAAGAAATCAAACCCATTCTGTATTCATAAGAGGATTTAAACAAATTGCAATTAGTAAAAGAGCAAAAGAAATGCATAGATATTCAATGTCATTATCACACTTCCAGTGCTTGTTGGTTCAGTAAGACAACCTCTGTGCTATTCTTCCTCTTCTGGTGGCCCCCACTTCCTGCCCCACCTCCCAGAAGAAACTTTGAAAGGTGCGTTTTATCTGTGGTGTTTGCCTGATCACGCCACAAGGGAGCTGTGAAGTGAGGCCATTAGTGTCCACCGGGAATGAACTCAAAGATTCCCCGGGAGTCTGAAACCTTCCAAGAGTCCCCTCAAACTCCTAACAGACCGTGTATCTCCGCCCAGCCTTTGCTCAGCTCCCCGCTCAGGTGCTGCGCTCCACGGCCGTGGGCGGGCGGCCTTCTTCCCAGTCCCTGCCAGGTGGGTGAGCTTCTCCTGCCTCTTTGCTGCATGCCATCACCCGTGTCTCCACTTGGAAAAAGAAACCCAAACACCATTTTATAAGTGTATTTATAGTTCTCTCTGTTGCCAAAACGTGTTTGGTTTTCTTAGCAACTATTTTTTCCTGTAACTTTTGATGCGATAATTGTTTATTTAAAGCTAGAAAATACCTTGCAGTGCATTTTTTACATATAGTTCTCCAGAAAGAGAAATGGATTGTGGGCTTGCTGGGTCATACATTGCTCAATCTTATGCTTTGTGTGACATCTTGTTCTCAACTAATTAATCTTCTAGTGATTATTTTGTAAACCTTGCCTATTATCTTTCATTCTGGATCTTTTTTCCTCTATTTCTTCTCTTTCTCTGTATGTTATCTGTGCATTTTATGACTGAAGGAACAAATTAACTAACTGCAACTCTTTATACATCTGTTAAACACTTCCAGTATTTTTAGTTGTGAGTCTGGTTTCAAAGGTCTTCAGTAAAACCTAGTTAAAATCTTAATAGGCTCAGTAATATGCCTTTTATAGTTTTTCAAGTAGATTAGTCATCTTCAACGCATTGCATATTTTTCTTAAAAGTTCTAGGCCAGATTCTACTAGTGGACATAGAAAACATGTAACACCATCAAACTGTGAGTAATTATACTCATACTTCTGCATAGTAACTCTTAATTTTCTCAGGTTTTCCCTCCAGCCATACATAATCACAAATGGTTGGGTGATAGAGCTCTTTCTTGAAAATCGATACCTTTGGAAACTTATTTCAGTTAGAACAAGGTACTCCTGCTTTATTTAGAGCACTCTGAACAGAAATACATGCACAATACTCTTCAAACCCAAAATGATTAAGTTCAGAAAATCAGAAATTGTGTTTGCTGGAGCTAGCCAGAATGATTCAATAATATCAGTTACATACATAAGTGTTTTTTCTTATGATGTAATTTTTCTTTTGCATGGACATATCATTTTGCTGATATGCAAAAGATTACGTATGGAAATTTTATTTCCACTACCTTTAAACTATGCATGTTTTATATTTAAATAGGATGTGTAGGTTTCAAGTTCCTCTAAATTTGAACAAGCACTGATAATTTTCTAAATTTATATCTCTAATTCTGAATATGCAAACACCAAAAAATCCCCTAGGCCCTTTTTTTTAAAATCAAACATGATTATACAGTGACCTCCACTACTAGTTGTCTAATCCAGTCATCCAGGAGAGTGCTGTGCTCCCTCTTATGAGTCAAGTCAGCTGTACTCAGAATGCTTTCAGTAGCAGTTACCCATGCTGAGCATCTTTTAGAAGGCATTTTTGCATGGGGTAGGCTTAAACTGGTAGAAGACTAATATCTATATGTTCATATGCAGAATATTCTCTTTAGCTATTTGAAGGGAATCTTAAAAAACTCTACTAGTTACTGTTTTGCAAGGAAACATGAAAAGATGTTTAAGGACTACTGCTCTACTTTAATTTTTTAATACTTTTGATATAACAATGGTCTTACAATTCACCTTATTTCCCTCTGTGTTTCAAATAGAGTAATTTTTTCCCTCATAACAACAACAGTTAACTGAGAATTTCAAAAGAAATATTTTTGTGAGCTTAGAAACTGGAATGGAGACTGATTTCCATTAACAACAGGCATAAGCATAATCTAATCTCCCTCTGAGCCTTTCTCTTTTCCACACATGCATAACATGGTTTTCTTGGACAAACTAATTTTCAATAGCTTATGCCAACAAAATTCATGAGCTCTGAGGTTTGATTCCTCTATTTCAAAATTAAATTCCTCCTGTAGGAAGTCTCAAATCACTAAGCCAAATTTTTTTCAACTCTGCCCACAAAGATCTAAGAACACATTTTGCTGGTATTGTAAAAAAATCTTGAATTTAATGAAAAGTTTCTATTTCTCTGTTATTCTCTGAAATATATTCAGCTGATATCAAAATTATTGCATGTTTCATGCAGAAAATTGTAATTATTTTCAGGTAAGGAGGTATTCTGAGTTATTCGCTATGGACTAGTTTAGAGTTTAACTATGATTTTCTATGAACTCAGAGAAGATGTGAGTTGATAAGGATGATGGCATTCAGTATGGGAAGCATTATGGGAAGAGAACCAGGGACAAAAAGACAGCAGAGTTCTCTGTGTTACCAACATGGCTGAGGAGTACTCAGGGCTGAGATCACCCCTTTGGAATGCTGACTGCAGCTCATCTGTTAGATGGCATTTGTTTTTAAAGAAAAACAGAGGCAGTTTTATTTAAGGGGGTTGCATCTGAGTCATGATGAGCAAGGACACTGGTAAGTGATATACATGCCATTGCTTAGTTTGATTCTGGTTCAAACATCACAATTTGATGTGATTGTTGTAAAATGGTTACAGCTTAGGTGCCCTATTTTAGATTTGCTTTGAAGGAGACACTGCTCTGGATTTTAAACCCCCAGAGAATTCAGATGCATTTTTAATAAAGGATCATGTTGTATTATTCACAAGTAACACTAAATTAGAGAAGTTTGTCTTACCTGCTTAGTGTTAAGCAATTAACTGTTGATATCTTTGTGTTCTGCTGGTATTCATAATGATGGATGGACAGAGAGGAGTAAAACTGCTGGTACTGGTACAAACTGCTGCTCAGAGAGTGTTCACGTGCATTTCCCCAAATCCTTTCCTCCTAACTCTCCTGCAGATCCACACTGAACCTCTGCTGACCACAAGACTCTGGGGCTGTATATTGCATTCCCCGCAGTGCTGTTTGGAGTGTCCATTCCAATCAGAGTGTCTCTGTGCTGGCAAGAGTACAAGCCCAGAGGAAGAAAAACATGCATATGTATGTAGAACATCAGATTTATATACTAAAATCTTCCTACAGAGTTCCAGGACCAGTTCATTGTAAAGAGCTGTTGTGTTTCACAGCATATTAAATTCTTAAGGTTTAGCTAAGTCCAAAATAAGTTATTAATGATGTACTGAGGTAGTGGGAAGCATTCAGGTCAAGCCCAGGAGTTATTAACATCTTCTAAGTGGCTCGTTTTTCTGAGAAGAAAGGCTAAGTTCTTTTCTTCTTGGATAAATGAACAATAAGTATGCTCAGTAGGGACAATTTTTCATCTAAATGATCCCAAAGATTGGTCTGTATTACAAAGAAATTACACATTCTCCTGTCCTGGTCTGCCTTCTGCAACTACAGCCCGTAGTTTTAAGTCTTGGGGAAAACCAGCTAAAAATCTCTGAAACACCTGCCAGTTTCATATGAGGTAAAAGAAATTCAGAGTCAACCAAATTAGATAACTTCCCTTTGAGTTCAGAGATTTTAGGAATGTTGCAAACAAATTGTCTGGGTATTTAAAGCTAATACCCTTTTGAGGACAATTGAAAACTGCAGGATTTCCTTTCACAAGCTGGCCATCCTTTCTTCAGTATCCTTGGGGGTATTTGCAGACATATCCTTACTTAGATTACAAATTAGAGGATGCTAATGTAGGAGTCAGTGATGGAGAAGTATTTCCAGTAACCTGTATTACCTAATAACACTACCTGGTATGTATTAGTAAGATTATGGGAGGCATGTGACTGTTTATAATTACAAACAGCTGCTAAGCTAGTAAGCTTTTAAAAAGCCCAAGCCCCAGACTCCTTTGGGAAATTTCCCCAGGCCTTCACTGTACTTACTGCACATAACACAAAATATAATCCTTAGCAACAAATCTAAATCTGTTTGAAACCTAAAATAATTATTTCTTATTGTGCCCACCATAAGGTGGGGGGAACAAATCTTCTTAGGTTAAGGAACTGCAGTTTATTCAAGAATTTTTCATCAAGTCTTTTTTTTTTCAGTACCTCTGGTAATTTCTTCCACTTTCATGAAATGTTTTCCATTTGGATCCATTTTTCTTCTACTGTAGTTGCCCAAATTTGGATACAACTGTCAAAACAGGCTTTGCCTGAGCAGTGAGTAAAGGACAAGAATCATGGCATTCCCTTTCACAGCAGAAGTCAAGACAGAAAGAGGCCTCATACCTTATTTTCAAGTGGGGAGCAGAAGTCCACAGAGATCAGTGAAATGGCCTGGGAAAGGCACAAAGGAAAGTTTTGTCAAAGTCAGGAAGATAATGCTGGCTCTTGAGTTAAAATTAAATGCTTAAATCACAGATCATTAATTTCCTCAATGATTAGGCAGTAAATGAAAGCTGAAATTGTAAATGTTTAAAAATAAAATTTTGATATTAAAATTGAGTTGACTGGAAGATGAGTCCCATTCTGTGGTAGCATTTGTCAATCCACAGTTGGAATTTATTCTTCAGTGGATTAAAAAAATTACTTTCTGAGCTTTTTTCTGAAAATTAAATTCTACAAGGGAACACTGTAACTCTATCACACTTTATAGTTTTATGTTTAGGATACTGACCTCAGATGTCAAGCTTAACTCTCTGCTTCTAGGTTTTCTACTCTGGAAAATTTCAAATTAAGCAGAGCAAGGATTTGACCTCAAGTCTATCATGTCAAAGGCCAGCAATAAAATAGTCTCAAAAAACTTTTAACATTAATTTCTCTATTTCAGTTTAAGGAAACAGTATATTTCACCAAAATGTATGTCACAATCAGCTAAAATTTGAACAGGAACAATAATCATATGTGAAAGGAAAAGGAATCTGAATGGATAGTATCCATGGAGTTATGTGGATCATTCTGAGAATAAGTAAAGGATAAAAAGTCCAACTATCTACCTTTATGTGGAGATAAGCACTCTATCATTTATTTGCATTTTCTCTACTGGTCTCTGCATCACTTTACAGAGAAGTTATAGAAATATGGCAATGCTGGGTGCCTGGGTACAACAGGTTTCATTTTATGGTCCTCCTTTCCATTTTCTTTTCTTTTCACTACCTAGCTGGGCAACCTGTGCCAGTATTTGGCCACACTCACAGTGAAAAAGAATTTGATAGTGCTTAGATGTTGCCTCCTCTGCTCATAAAGTCCATGCCTGTTTTGTCTTGTCCTGACACTGGGCAACACTGGAAAGGATCTGGAGCCATCTCCTCTACACTCTACCTTCAGGTATATGCACATATTGATGAGGTCTACTGTGAGCCTTCTCCTCTTCAGGCTGAACAATCCCAGCCCTCTCAGCCTGCTCTCAAGGAAGCTCCAAGGATAAAATCATTTTTGGGGATCTCCATTTTGCCCTTTGCTATGCACTTATCTCTCTTGTACTGGGAAGCCAAGAGCTGGACAGAGTTCTCACCTAATGAGAAGATTTCAAACATCCTGTTTTAGAGAAGATTGGACTCAACAAAATACATGAAGTGAGACACCATTCAAAATTTCTCTATCGCCAACATCCTCAATCAAAAGTTTTTTCTTGCATGTGGTGCTGTTGTGGCTTAACCCCAGCCCAGCACCACCAGCAGGACCAGGGAGAGAATGAGGAGAATAAAAGCTACAGAATTTGTGGACTGGGATACAGACAGCNTCAGCACAAATCCAAAACACAGCCCACACCTGCCACTGTGAAGAAAATTACCCCTGCTGAAACCAGCACAGGGGCACAAAGAGTGTTATGTAAGTTACTGTTTATCTACTTGAATTAGTGGTTTTGATTCAATTAGGTGAGCAAATTTGGAATCTAATTAGGTGTAGAGGAGGCAAAACCTTTTATAAACACTTCTATGACAACACTGAATTTAACCTAATGTAGATGTATTTGGATATCTACCACAGCATGATAGTAACTGAAGACAAAAAACATATATAGGGATAACTGAAGGGTATGGACAGATAGCTTTCTGCCTCTCTCCACAAAATTAAAAAAACAAAACAAAACAAAATAAAACAAACAAAAAATGAAGGAGGAAAGTATTACTAGAACCTAAATACTTAACTTTCATTTTCTATTAATGTGATTAAAATAGCATGGATCTTTTGAATGAAATGAAGTGGGATAAAATTAAGGAAAATAAGCTTGTCGAAAGCAATGCCAATAGAGTAGACAGATTTTATTTAGGTGCAGTATCAACTCCTATTACCTAGAAAATTAGATGAGCATGTCTGACCTATTTAACCAAGATGGAAAATAGACAGAGAGATTTAGCATTCAACTCAACTCATTGATAGCCTTGAAGAAAAAAGAAGACATTTGACTTTTGTTTACCAAGTGTTCTTAAAAACTTGCTCTTGTCCAAAAAAGCTACAAGATACAATTTACATGCCCTTCACAAAAGAGAATCTGTAATGACTGAGAGAACTGTAAACAAAAAGGAAATCCTTCCCAACTGCTCAGATCATCCAGCTTGTTTTCTGACAGCCTGTAACCTGTAAGAGGAGACTGAGGAACTTACAAAAGAACAAGAGAAACACGGAATAGTCTTTCTCCTCTTACATTCTTCTCTCTTGTGGCAGTCATTGGCTTAAGGACCTCTGAGTAGACAACCAGATGATGGTGTTTAGTGGAGCTTTCCTCTATAAATTTTTCTAATCTCTTTCTGAGCCCATTTACTCTACTGACCTCTACAGCACTCTACAGAACTACATTCCATAATTTATGCATTAAGTGATAAAGTATTTCCACTGAGTGTTTTAAACTTCATGATTGATTGAGTGACTCTGAGCTCTTGTATTATAAGAAATAGTGAATGATCACTTCTTAGTAACCTTAACCTTCTTCAAACTATTCAAGATTTTTTATCTCTCATATATATTGTTGCCTCGTATCCAGGTTGAAGTCTCCTAGCCCAACCGGTTCACTCACACAAATTCTGGTTTTGCTCTGGTTTTACCTTTTCTTTTTATACTTTGCAGTTTTATCATAACTTTCTGACTACAAAATGAGGGCTACCAAAGTGGCACTAAATCTTCAGAATGTAGGTACATTGTATATTTATTGCAGCATAGGGTCATAGAATTATAGAAGGGCTGCAGTTCCAACAACCCTGCTCTGGGCAGGGACACTTTCCACTGGACCACATTTACTCAGACATCCATTAAGCATGGCCTTGAGCACTTGCAGGGATGGAACAGGTACAATATCTCAGGGCAGCCTGTTCCAGTTCTTCACCACTATCCAAGTAAAGAATTTTTCCTAAAACGGGATCTAAACCCAGTTTCAGTTTGAAGCCAACCCCCTTTGTTCTGTCACTACACAGCCTTGTAAAAGTCCCTTTCCATCCTTCTTGTGGGGTCCCTTCAGGGACTGGAAGGCCACAATTAGGTCACCTCAAAGCCTTCTCTTCTACAGGCTGAACAATCCCAGTTCTCTCAGCCTCTCCTCATAGCAGAGGAGCTCCATCCCTCTGATCACCTTGGTGTCCCTCCTCTGGGCTCTCTCCAGCAGCTCCATGTCCTTCCTGTGCTGGGACCCCAGGGCTGGAGGCAGCTCTGCAGGTGGGGTCTCACCAGAGCGGGGCAGAGGGGCAGAATCCCCTCCCTGCCCTGCTGCCCACGGGGCTTTGGGTGCAGCCCAGGACACACTGGGCTCTCTGGGCTGGGAGTGCCCATGGCTGGCTCATGTCCAGCTCTCACCCACAGCACCCCCAAGTCCTTCTGGGCACAGCTGCTCTCCATCTGTTCATCCCCAGCCTGGGCTGGCACTGGGGATTGCCCTGACCCAGGTGCAGCACCAGCACTTGGCCTTGTTAGACCTCATGGGATTCCCAGGGGCCATTCCTTCATCCTGTCCATAGTGTTGCTTTTCACATTCTTCTCTCTTCCTTTCTTGATAATTCCTGCTTTAATTCTTGACTGCTGCTTGGCAATGAGCAGAACTTTTCAAGAGAAATGTCCCAGAGACAGAAAATGCCTTTGCAGGATGGCAAAAGCTAATTAAGGAGGAGCAAGAACATGCTACACATGCTGAGCCTAAGGATATTCTAACACTGGTAAGTGATAGTCTTTCTTGTCTACAAGCTGCCCAGAATGACAAGGAATCTAATGGCTATGTGTGAGCCAAAATCAAAAACTATTTCACATGCATTTCAGTACCCAACAGATTGTGCTTGAGGATGCAGAGTATAACCAAAGGCTGTGCACTGGACAGCCTCTGCACTACTCTCTGGCCCTCCAAACACCTGCAGAGGCCACCACAGAGTTCCTCTGCTGTCCTTTAAATTTGGGTTTATGCCCACAAAGCCTGGAGGAGAAACAAAAGCTGAAGATGTCTTCTTTGTTTTCCTGTAGCTTCCTAGGCTATAAACTGTTTTCAGTTCTGTTAGGTCAAAGCTACAGACATGACTTCACCTGCTTCCTAAAGATGAAAAATAACAAATGTTCCTACATATTTAATTCAGACTTGGAACAACCACCTTCTTCTCTCACCAAAATGTGTCTGCATACAGTAGATTGAACTCATCCCAATGGAAAATAGAGATCCAAGAAGAGGGGAAAGATGAAGAAAATAGTGGATCAATGTGCATTATAGAAAAACATTTCTCTAGATATACAATAGCAATTTCTTATTATGTTCCAAGAGGTCTCCTACAATTTCGTTTTTCTAAAAGAAAGGGTATTAAAAATATCCTATGAACAGATTTTTTTACTGAAAATGAATTTTCTATAAAAATCTATATAATATTTGAACCTGCAGAGACTGATTTTTTTAATAGAAAATGAAAGTAAAAAACTGATTATGCTTTATTCAAATATAATTAGAATGAGTTTTTAGGAAATAAGCAATATGTGGTATTTTTTAGTTCTACAAAGTAATATACAATATTTCCATGTCACATTTCCTCATGGACCATGTAGCTCAGACTATCTTTTTTTTTTTCTTGTAAATCATGGCTTTATCTCCCATCACACAGGAAGGGCTATATTTAATTCCCTTGATTTGTGGTATTGCTCAGTGAATTGGGAGACAGGGCCTAGCCAGTGAGATTAGCTTGTAGGACAGGATGGGAATATCAGGCTCCCAAAATTACATGCTGCCTTTGGCTAGATTTCTCAACTATGACATGGGAATGATTTGCAATCCCAGTTCTGCTTGCTTGCAGTGTAACATCTTGGGAAAGGCATGTTATTTTGCTGCACCTAAAAGACAATGCAAATATAGCAGTAATTTTTAAGAATCAACTGAGAGAAGCCCCTGACTGGTGCTTCTTAAATTCTGACTTCTAATATATTATAAAAAATAAGTATATTACTATTAGCACAATATCTTAAACAAGGCTGGACAAGTGGACAGATCTTCTTGGGCTGTTACTCACCATGAGAGAGGAGTAGGCTGTGCCCAGGAAGCTGAGGATGTCCAGCCTGCCCACACATTTTTACAGGGCAAAGGTGAGTATTGCACTTGCTGACCTCCACACATATTGGTGCAGATTAGTGCCTAGGTTTTTTCATCTGTTAGGTGCATGTATAAAAGGAGCATTTTCTCTCTGTATTTTATCCCGTCTTTCTACACATCCTTAAATATTGGCAAATCCCATTCTCATTAAAATGCAGGTAGATTCTCACACACAGAAAGTCACTGACAGAAATAAAAAAGGACAAAGCCTGCACACTGTGTCACCAATACAGTAAAATTCTTTGGAATTCAGAATAGCCCTGTATTCAGAGCAACAACATCAGACTTTCCTGAACAGCTTGTTTCAGTTCTGAAAGAAACCATATAGGTGGTTCCCTCCCTGTATGATACACATCAAGAGTAACAAGTGTGCCATTTTTCTCTGTTTGAGAATACAATGAGAATGTATCTCTGAATAGGTGAGTTTTAATACCCAGCCAGTAACTCTTGTGCAATGTTTTTAAACACACTGGGAAGATCTGGGTTTGTTTATCGTTGCCTCTCCTTTCTTTTGGACCTGCAGAAAGTTGTCTGTATGGGAGAGAAGTATTGCAAGTACATCAGCTGGAGGCAGGAGGAGTCTTACACTCTCCTGAAAAAAAAACACGAGAGAAGTCCCTCCTGCACGTCCTGAATTGTTAATTTAGTCAGTAGACTGTAATGCAGAAACTTTTTGACATTCTGGGGTGTTGTATTAAGATGCTGATTCCTGTAATGTTTGCCAGGTACCCAACCTCAGCAGAAATTTGAATAAAGTCAGGATACAAGAATTTGATCCCAGAGTGGAAATGATGAGAACATCAGGTATTTGAGGCATGCATGTACAGAGGAGAGAGAGACTCTCTATTTCTACCCACCCCTACCTGCACTGGTGCAGAAAGATTTTTTTTCTCTGGTGTTTCTCACATGACAACATGCTTCCTGAAAGCTGGATACAGCTTCTACAGGGATCTTGAATTCTTTATGTGCCTTCACCTTCACTGAAGGACTTTTTTTTTCTCATCTGGTTCATATTCCATTCAATATGAAACTTCTTGCTATATTACATAGTTTTGATACTTGTTCCCCTGGATTATTGTCTATTCCCCTACTAGTTTTAACTCATTAGTTAAATGAGTGTGTTAAAATGATTAGCTGGATACAGCTCATAGGCAGTTAACAGAAGACATGACAAGGATCCCAGTGCTTTCTGAAGGATAGAGAAACAATTTTTTTTGTGAGATAAGCACTTCTTATGGCTTATAAATATAATTTTCAAATTTTAGCATGACAGCCTTTTTCATATTCTGAAATGTATGAGTGTTAAAACATTCAGGCATATAAATGGAATGAATGCATTCAGTTCATTAAGAGATCTTGACTGAAGCTACTCCCAAGGATGAAAAAATGCATTGGAGTCCTGTTGGGTTTTGTTTGACTGGCTCCCAAGGCTATCTTTGAAGGGTATTGTGACTGCTGTGGAAAGTCAATGGACCCATAAATGTACCACCCCTTTGATGGCCTGTGGATTTCTGACAGCCCAAACAGATACCCTTTGGGGTACTGTGCACACCTCTTCCTATGAAGAGGAAAATGGTCATGAATGTAATATCTTTCTCCATAGACTAATTTAAGGATTCCTATGTTTGGCACTAATGAAATTCGAAGTAGTATAATTCCAAGTAATAGTGCATGCCAACACTGAAGCATATTCTTATCCTTATAAATAAGATAACTTTTTGGTTTTTAAGTTTCTTTTTCTTTTCCTGGAAATACTTTCTCTGCTCAAGTGGTCAAAGCACTGAGGCTGGTCAGAGAGGCAAAGCAATTTAATGAGCTCATGGAAGGTGAAAGAGCTCAAATTACAGGTGCTGGACTTAGTGCACTGTCTGCATTCCCCCAAGTTCCCAAACCTGCACTCAGCATGGGGGCTTGTGATATTTTAATGGCTACTTTGCTCTCAGCATGAGGAAATGGGCTTGTGCATCAGGCAGCTCAGAAAGGGGGATTCCGTTTTTCAGTAGCCAGCAAAATTAATCCTTGACTAAAAGACAATTTCTAGAGCTGGAAATGAGGAAGCACTGCAAAGGAGTTAAATCAATTAGTCAAAT
>VZRX01005698.1:17469-30133 GCA_013398075.1 Notiomystis cincta | reverse complement strand
CACTCTCTACAGCTGCTTGAAAGGAGGCTGTAGTCAGGAGGGGGTTGGTCCTTTCTCCCTGCTAGCAAGTAACAGGACTAAAGTAAACTTCCTCAAGTTGTGCCAGTGGGGAAGTTTACTTTGGATTTTAGGAAAGGCTTTTTCATGGAAAGGACGTAGTACCAATCACTGGGGCAGGCTTGCCCAGGAAGGTAGCTGTGTCACCATTCCTGGGCATATTAAAAAGACTTGTAGGTATGGCACTTGGGAACATGGTTTAGCCTTGGCAGAGCCAAGTTAGTGTTGGTTTTTGATGATCTTAAAGGTATTTCCTAACCTAAATTATTCTATCTGTTATATTCTATAATGTCCTTTTTCTGTGATCTCATAGTTGAGATCAATGTGAACAGTAATTTAGGTTCTAGTGTGATTTGCAAAGAATCTACTTGCTCACCCTTCAAAAGGATGCTTAAAAAGCAATGGCTATATCCTTAGAAATGCTGAGAAGTAAAAACAATCTAATGAGGGAGATGGTTTGTATTTCCTAATCTGTGTATTTATGGTGCAGAGATGTTGTTTGTAGCATTTTTCTTCTTCTGTTTTAATGACTTTCAAGAGGAGTAAAAGTCTGGCAGTAGCTTTATTATATTCATTGATGTGAATGAATGGTTATGTGGAGGAGTGCGTTACCAAGCACAAATTTTTCTGTAAGGTTTGTCCTGTTCCTTTCCACTCTGTCTCTTAATTAGGTTTCTTTTTTACTCTTTATTTTTTAAGCTGCTATAGTCAGTCGTAAGGGCTCTTCAATCTTACTTGTGCAACTGATGTTTTGTTTGCCAGATTAATATTGAAATGATGCTGTGAGATAATAAAAGGAAAAATTAAACACTGAAAAAGGATTGTGTGTAATAATGTATACATACAGAAATCATGATCATCACAGTGTCGACTAGTTTAAGTAAAGTGAAAAGAATAGTATCATGTCACTCTTGTAAGTACTTAAAAAAATTAATAAAAAATTGTTGCACTTGAAGTCTATTTTATTCTTATTTGCAAAGAGGTTGGTACTTCAACCCTGAACTTCACTTTTTACCAATGTGCTGATATAGACGTTGTTCTTTGTGTCTTTGGGAAAACAGTGGATCAGCTCCTTCCAAAGTGTGCAAGTGTTCAGATGAGAAATGCTTGTCAAGTGTCCCACTTTGTCTCCACATTGCATTAAAAGCAGATGCAAAGGCTGTTAAGAGTAATAAAAACTCTAGATAGTAATTTACAGTAAGTTTGAATCACCTTCAGAAGGAATGAAGTTTGGAATAGTGATCTTCTGTATAAACTGCTATGTACCTTACTATATTTCTCTAAGGAAATACAAGGTAAGTGTAATGTACATAGCAATGACCATAACTGGTAAGGTGTTTCAAGCCTGTTTGTTAACTTATAGAAGGAAAACAGCTGAGAAGTAACGTTTTTCTAGGTATTGGCTTGTGTGGTACAATTGTCAGTGATGATAGGTACTCTTTAAAGAATTTACCATCAGGAATGTGGATAAATTATAAGTAGTATCTTGACATATTCCTTTGAAATTTTTATAATATTCTGGTAGTATTCTGATATTTTGAGGAGAATAAATATTTTATGTTTTCCTAATATTGAATAGATTATAATGTCTAAATGTACTGCTGTTCTAACAATTGTTAGTTAAATACAGCATAACCTGCAAAAATATACTTAAAATTTGAGAAGTATGGCTATATATTGACCTATTAAAATGCACTTTTACAGCTGGGATCTTTTTAGTGTGCATTGCAATTGTTACGTCTAAAACCAGTTATACAACTACTGTAAAAATAAGAATCAGTATTATACTTTAAAATCATATAAAGCGTTTACTTAATGTTTTTGAATATTAAAAAAGCTCTGTGAGGTAAAGTAACATCTTTAATAATGATTTGTAATAATTACTTGCAACAGTCTAGGCATAAATATGAAGCTGATTTATTGTTTCAAGTCTAAGGAATGTAGAAGGAGTTGAAAGGAATCAGTGTGATTTTAGCGTTTTGGCCAATTTCAATGAACATTTCCTTTTGAGCTAAGAATACTTGTCCAAAATAGTCTTTAGGAAAAGGAAATAGCTCATCTATCTTGAATGTAAAATTTGTGGGTTGTTTATTTGGTATGTTTGATATTTTGAAACAAGTTATTTGTTCTAGGATTGGTCTTCATAGTAGGATTAGCTTTTGTTTGAGGACAAATCACTAGCAGTTTGGTTGGTGTCTAGTTGTGATACGACTTAACAGTTGTTAAAAAAAAAGTTATTCTCTTAGCTATTACTTAGTTCTTAGAAGACTAAGATTTCAGGATGTTAGAGTTGCTGGAAGCTGACATGGGTGAAATCCATCCCATTGTGATGGGATGAATAATGGCTAAAAAAGCCCATGGAATATTGATAAACAGAAGGATAACACATCTGAAGAAACCGTCAAGTGCAAATTGCTGCAGTACTTACACTGACCACTGTCAGAGTGATTGCCTAGATTAACAGTTGATTTTTACAATTGTTTTCTTCTAATCCTGTGTATGTATCTATAGATGAATCATTTGCCTTAGTTTGCTATATTGATTTGTTTTGCCAAATCAACTGCAGAATTTGTAAACAGAGATAAATTTCATGTCATATAAGAAAATAAAATTTGTAAATTAATTTGAGGGCTTATTACCAGAAAACTATTGCTTAAAATTTTTTATTTTTACAGATGTATTAATTTCTGCTGCCACTTTTTATATTTGAAAGGTGCAGATTTTACCAGCATCTACTGTTTGAGTTCTGATTGATGTTTTTATATTTTTTAAGATGATAATTTTATTTTTTTAAACTTTTTAAATTTCGAGTGCCTTTGTTTCGCAAATGCATCAAACCCAAGGCTTCCACTTTAAAAGAAGAAAAAATGCTGAAATGAAATCATTCTATAAACATTCTTTACTCCTTTGTAAAATTCCAAATATCTTAGTATTTCTTAATAAGTGAAATAGTCAAAGGAGGCAGTTGGAAGTGCTCGTTCAATGAGAAGTCTGAACTTCATACTGACATTACCTTCTTGTCTATCAGTTCTAACTGCTCCATAAATAACATGCTTGACATAAAAATCTCAAAAACCAAATAAAACCAAAACTGAGAGTATTAAATTTTCATTTCTTACTGCTTTAACCTGTATTCTTACTACCCCAGCTGTCCAACTATTAAATATCATTATATTACTTAGTCTTAATCAGCTCCATCAGGACTGCAGTCTGCCATCAGTTTGTTCCCCAGAGAGTAAGATAACCAGAACTGTAGGTTCAGTGATGGGTGTTGGGCAGAGCAGCTCATGGTTAAGAGTGTGCTTAGAGACTGTCTTCCCAATAAAACTTGTCTGAATTGAGTTTTTAATCGTTTTGCTTATATTTCTTGGTTTTCTGACTGCTTGAGCACCAGCTAATGTCTTCCCTGGAGGTGCTAATAATTGCTGTTATAATGAAGTCTAATTTTTTCTCTTCAGTTTTGTAGCTTTGATCTTGGTTATACTGTCTCTTACATGCTGTATTACCTGAAATTAGAATTCCACTTTGCAATTGAATCTGAAGTGCAACAAAAAGTACATGTATTGCTTTCTGAATGACTTTTAATATACAAATTTTATGGGCAATAGCATAAGGAAACAGTTTAAATCCCATGAAATCAATAGATTTCTTCTGTGGTATATTTCTTATGCAGTACATCATTATGATTAGAAATACATCTGAAGTGAAGTAATCATTTTAGTTTTTATACTTTCCAGAGCAATGGTAAATTTATGCATGTAAAATAATTTTTTTAACCATTTTTTCATACTATTTGGTATTACTTTGTAAGTAATAAAAAAGCATAGATGGGTTCTGTGAACTTAGTGGCTTCCAGCTATCAACTCATTGAAGGTTTTGTCTGCAGCTATTATTTCTGTTTTTTGTGTACTGTTTTGTATGTAGTATAGTGTACAATGTTTCAATTCACATTAGATTTGATGTAAAGTTGTAAACCAGATAGGAACTTGTTATGTTCTCTGCTCCAAACATCTCAGACTTATAACCTGATCTAATAGTTATTAAGGTCAAGAGAATTTTTCTTCAAGTAACTTCAACTGCCTTCTAAAATGCCTACAAATATGTATGAACAGACTTGTCTTTTGAAAAGCTACATCAAGTGTGTATCTTTTGACTGGGACTGTTATATAAAATTGCATTGCTTTATAAACTTAGTAATATATTTATTATGTATCTTTTTCAGGGTATTGAGGAATGGAATATTGCCCATCTTAATACAATATTGGATGTTGTAGGAGAAGAGTGTGGAATTTCTATTGAGGGTGTAAATACACCATATCTCTATTTTGGCATGTGGAAAACAACATTTGCCTGGCACACTGAAGACATGGATCTCTACAGTATTAATTATCTCCATTTCGGGGAGCCGAAGTCATGGCAAGTTAATTTTTTTTAAAAGATGATTTCTGTATATTTCAGGTGACTAAACGAAACAGATGGGTTATGATGGCTTCATAATGGTAAACTTTACTAAAAAGCTAAGACAGTAGTTCAGTGAGAGTGTTTTTTAAGCTCAGAATGCTATGAAATCACACCAATGTATTCTTTGATTTTAAAAGGAATGACCGATAAGTACATAAGACTTAGTTGAGTCTACAGAACAGAAAAATATTTGAAAGATACAATATGAGAAGCTTAATGTGTTGGGAACCCTAAGACTATTTGAGGAACTTCTAAAAGAGCTCTTTGAAATTAGTTTCTTTGGTTCTGTTGCCCTCTGGGACTACCATATTTTGTAATTAACATGCATTTAATTGCGTCTTTGAATCAGTCATTCTCTGCTGTTAACTCAGCTAGAGCAGTAGGAGGTAAGATTGAGGGCTAAAGGTAGTTTCTGCATATGAAACTTCTACTGTCCTTTCTCTGTAATCTTAGATTTTTGGTTGAACAGCCTTAACAGACAAGTTGGTTTAATACATTGTGATATACATGTATCCCAGGTATACAAGACAAATATATTCCTTTTGATGGTAAAATCTTTTTTTATCAGGATACCTGTGAAGAGAACATGAAATCATTAGAAAGATGTGTAAAAGATAAGTTATGCATAGTTCAATACTGGCAGTTTCTAGTCATCCAGACTTGGACAGAAAATGTATAGTTTATAATTCCATAAAACATCACTGTTTTCTTTTATACCTCTACAAATTTCAAATATCCATCATGTATTTATACTGTGAATGTGGTAAATTGGTCAGATGCTCACTCTTAGGTAATTGCTTTATGTTTATCTATGTAATGGATCTTTCGAGTTAAGGTGGAGAAGGGGAATACCACCTATTGTAGTACTACAGGTCCCTGTTTGAATGGATAGATTATATACATTGACAGATTATATATATAGATATATGAGATTGATTCTTTGATAGAATTAAACATACAGGAAGTCTTGTTAACCATAACATTCATATATTATAAAAAAATTGATGCAAAGATAGTTGATTCCAAAACGTTCCAAGATAATAGGACAAATGTAAGTAACATGATGATTGCATCAAGTTTTTTTTTTTTTTTTTTTTTAAGAATTAAAAAAGTGCTAGTTGAAGAAAAAACTCACTGCATATTGTGAAATTACAAGTAGTAGGGACATTTACTTAAACTCTGAAGTCCTTAGATACAATGGGTAGAAGCTAGGAAAGCTTCTTTAATTATTTCTGAAGGAGATATGAGTTGATAACAGGATAAATGCTTTTCTGGTTTACAGATACTTGTTTATGCTTCTAATGAACAAAATCATTTAATACTGACCTCTTCATATTTTGAAGAAATAGTGGTAGATGTGAATTCATTTTCTGCACCGCATTGGCCCATATGTTTAAGAAATGCAGCATTATAAAGAAATGGAACAAAAGATAGCTAAAGATCAACATTATAAAGAAATGGAACGAAAGATGGCTAAAGATTTATTTTGCACATGTTATGCATGTGCCTTTTACTGGAGGAACGCTGCAGTAGTTTATGCTAAAGCTGTTATTTTATCAATAAAAGGTGTTGTGTTAATGTGATACTAGTGTATTTTCTTCAAGAAAGTGGGGCAGGATCTGGACCTTACAATGCAGATAGTAAAGATCTTGTCTGCCCTTAAATTTAACTGATTTGGCGGGGCATCCTTAGTGAATCCAAATAACCTGACATATATAGTAGTAATGTTCTTGGATTTTACTGGCTGTACATGTGGTTCTTCAAGACAGACTCATTGGTCCTTCAGAGAGCTAACATGCAGCTTATTTTCTCTGAATTGTGAAAGGACAGCCACTTCCATCTGAGAGCCACAATGAGAACTTGTGGGTAGCAGCTGAGTCTGACAGCTGTAGCAGTCTTTATAGAATTTGAAGCTTTCTGCAGTGTTTAGGCATAGGTTAACTTGCGTTATACTCTGCACTTCAAGAGTTATGCAAAGAAATCTGTGATTATATATTATTTATACCGATTCCTTCATTGACTGCCTCATATGAAACATGGGGGAAAGCTGTGTCTGATAATTTATGAAATCAGGATTACAGCTGTTTAGATGTTTATGTATATCTTTGTATAATACATACATTAATTTTATTGATTTTTCTTTACCTTACAAAAATATAAAGAGGAAATATTTTGAAGGAGAAGAAGGAACTTAAACTTAAAAGCCCTGAAATAGAATAATATAAGGGCAGAAGAGGTTGGCATGTATAGTAGGGAAAGATTTGCTGGAAATTAAAATTACTTGCTATTAGGCAAGAATTTTTACTGCAATTTTCTCTTCGCATTCTGAGGGGAAAGGTGGTACTTCATTTTGCATCACAGTTTCTTAGAAAAAGTCTTATTAGCAAGACGAACCATTGGTGTCATTAATAGTGTGGCTTATTAATTCTTTATCTTTTGATATTGTTGCATTTTGTAATGGTATTTTTAAACTGCTTATTAATACAAAAAATTTCTTCACTCTTCTGTTGTTAAATATTTTCTTATTTTCTTCTTAATTTCTTCTATGTAATTATTGTTTCAAGGGTATAGGTCTTGACTTGAGATAATTTATTTTTGTTTTATATTGTAATAATTTGAGGAATTTTGTCATGTTAAACTATTAAAGTGCTCTTGAAAATTAATGCTTATCACATACCAGATTTTTGTTACTAGTAGAAATTTCGTACTTTTAATATATATACTGTATCCTTGGGTAAAAGATAATGCTTAATTTACCTTACAAATTTACCTCACATATTTTGAAAAGAATTCTGGGTTTTTAAGTATCTGAAAGTAAGGCTTACTCTTTGTTTTGATTACCTGACTTGTGAACAATAATGGTGTTGAATTTTTTTAAGTGTTGAGATGATATAAATCTTCTTAAAGAAGAATAATAATGAATATAAGGAAGTATTTCTTAAGCAGGCAGAAGGTAATTATTTTCATGGCACTGTGGGTATTTCAGATATAATAATAATAATAATTAAACAGTTTATATCTTTTTGAAGAACAGACATGTAGAGAATATATTATTTTACTTTAGAAAGTAATGTTTTAAAATACTGTGCTTATTTTGTTCATCTTTTATATCTGATGGTGAAGGCCTGAATTCTTTTCTGCATGAAGAACTAAGTTTTTACTTTCCCTTGAAAGGGGCACAGTGAAAACTTGCAGTATGATACAAACAATAATTTATGTATCAATTTGTATGTTTTCTGTGACATTCCATCTGGTCTTCACTTCCTAGCTTTTCTGAAGACTGAAAATGACAGGGCGCAATACATTATGTTTAAAAACTCTCCTGTTCAGTAATGTCTTTCATAAATCACAAAATGCCTTGCAGGGTTGGTCAGTCATAAAGTAAACAGGAATAAATACTACAGAAACAGGAGATGGTTCCACTTTTGTGACCATATCAAGAAAAAGAGACCAGATTGTTGAAGAGAGAGTGCTTAGCCAAAATTAGATGGATTAGGAGAGTGACCTGACAGTTTATTTAGGTTGTAGGAGGAAATCTATTGTGACAATCAAAATAAAGTAGGGATTTAGGTTCAGGAATTTGCTTCATGATTCCAGTGGATATAGGATGGCAAGAAATCTGATCTCTAGGTTGCCTAAAATTTATACCATGAGCAACATTACTGTTACCTCTTGATTGCCGTGACTAGAATCTGCTTTTACGGATTTGCTAGTGTAGAATGTGTACCAACACCTTTTCATCTTGCTTAATGAGGTGGAAAAATCAGGAAAGATACATACTTACACAGCAGGGGTTGTGGAAGTCTTTGAAACATTTCATGTGAAGATTTTTGGATTTTGAATCCCAGTAGCAAGGGAAATACTAATGAGGTTATGAGTATGATAGAATAAAAATGGATGGCATTCTGATATTAGACAAAAAAGGTGAAGAAGGACAAGCATACTCAGACTGATGCTAACAGTGTATGATTTAAGAACAAATATGTCAATAAGATAAATGGATTTAGAAAGGCTCAGCTAGGTCCTTACGGGGCCTTCTGGGGAAGGATTAATAGAACTTTCAGTGTGATTAGCAGCTGACAAAAACTAGACAAAATCTGGCCAGATGATGCAAAGTTCAGCATACGTGGAAGACTCTTGGTACGTTTGCAAAAGTTGTGCATACCACTGATGGAATGGACATGTTTCCTAGTTAGGTTCTATGTCTAGGAAGCAAAATGGGCACAGAAAACTACAAAGAAGTCAAACCTGTCTGACAGAAATGAGGATAATGTATAAAGCTTCTGTGAGGATTAGTCAGATGTCTTGCTGAAAACTGTCCTAAAAATTAGAAATGTCATGAGTGACAGAGATGACTGTAATCAAACAGGGATTCTGGTTGTGAAAAGGTATCTGTAATCCAATAGCATAGTGGTTTGTCAGCAATGGCTTATCCTGCTTGAAACAGAGAGATCAGTTGTTAGTTTCAATGTTCTTCACAAAGTGGAAGAACTTTGCTCATGAATTAGAAGAAGAGAAGTTTTGTTTGTTTTGTTTTTCTCTTGTGGAAGTGGATTTTGCTTTTTAAAATAGTTGGATTGAATTGGAAAATTTTTAGGTGGCAACAGACTTTTAAATTTGCCATCTCAAAACAAAAAATGTATTAACTTCATAAATTAAGTTTATGAAATTTAAATTTGCTTATATTTTAAAAAGGTATTTATCAGGTTTATGTATAATAAATATGAATCATCTAAATAGATAATAGAGTAAATCAGTTGCTGTTAAAAGGGTCATGTGATTCTGAGCTCAGTGCCTGGAGTTAGATAGCATTATTTTGATATAATATGAATGTTGCAAGTCTGTTGCCAATTATAAAACCAATGAATATGGTTCATTTTGGAAAGAAAAAAAGGATGATGTTTAGTTATAACAACATTTTATGGGTTTGCAGCTTTTGAATTTTAAAAATACCAATCTGCAGGAAAAATCACCAGCTGTTTTTACGTTGTCTCTATATAACATGGGTTTTAGAGAAGTAGTTTGGTTAAGTATTTAGCATCACACTAAATTTGCTTGCTAACTGTTATCTGTGCATACACCTGGCTTTGGAAGAATGGAACTCAAATTGTTTCACATTCCGTTTCTGGTCACTCGTATGAAAATGTTTGGGTGGATAGAAGAAGCTGCTTGTCTGATGATCATCTTGGTTGGCTGATAGTTTTTGCACAGTAAAGCAAGAATTTGTTATTTTTGATGCAACTGAGAAACAGAGTAGAAGCATTAATCTTGAAAACATATATATAAAAATGAATTACAAGTTAATGACTTAAATTTAATATTTGTTACTTACGTATAGTTACTTTGTTGCCAGTACCCTTGATTTGCTGAACTAAGACATTTCAGAGGATGTTTTTGAACAAAACTAGATAAATCTGTAAGTTGTATTTTTTTCTGTCCTTGTAGTATGACTAACAATGAACCTTGACTCTTCATACTTTACCAACTACATCTTCATGAACTAGTAAAATTAAGATCTAGTTAGCATCATCATTTCCCTTTTTGTATTTTCTTAACTTTTTGTCTGTTTATTTGCTTGTTAGCCAAGAAATACTTTTTTTGCCTCTTAGTGATTTACCATTTAATGTCCATTACATTTGCTTTGGATCTGACTTGACCTTGACCTTAATATATGAGAAGTCAAACAAATGTTGAGTGGCTGTTCTGTAATATGGCTAAAAGAAAGCTGGACACAAGATGAAGATATTTTTCTAAAAGCTCTTAGCTGCTCAAATTCTCATATAAGCTAGCTGTTTAGACTAAGAGTGAACACTTTTTTTCTCTGAATTGAATTTGGGAACTTTTTGTTTCATGTAAAATAGACCAAGAATCCAGCAAGATTCATGTCATTCACCATGCAAGGCAGATGCATGTGGCCTAAGCTCAATTTTCTAATAAATTGTGTCAGGAGTCAAGCCTGAACTGTCTCGAGAGTGACTTTGGGACTCCTGATGCATGATAGTGCAAAGGCTTGTCTGTCTCCATTCCTTAGTGTGGTCTTAGCTGTGAGGAGCAAGCAATGGCAGCAGTAAGAAGAAGTAAAGGATTGAGTAGCAGGTGTTACTGCACAACCTAAGTGAAGACAATGATGAAAAACACCAGCTTGAATTTAATATGTTGTCTTGCTTTACAATTTTAGATTAGCTAAATTGCTGTAGGCCAGTTGAATCATGCCCTGTTTTTCCAAAAGATTTACTCAGAGCTCAGTTGACTTTTAAATTTTTTTATTTTTGTAATATTGACATGTTTATGTGTACCAGTGGAACCACGTGGCTCCATATTATTATTAAATTGTATAACATGTACTTTTGAAAGAGTAACATTTTAGGAGGAGCACAAGTTCAGTTGTAGTCAAAGCAAAGCACAGTATCTAGTTTTGAGTCTTTTGTTAGACAATAAAGTATCTGTTCATGTTATGCTTTATGGAGTTGTGTGTTTAGAGACATACAATATAGTATATATATAATGCTATGCATGGCATTTTTCTCTCATGGAGTATGAAGGATGGCAAATGGATAGTTCAGATTGGTATGGATGCACTGGCGCATGTGTAGTATGGAGTGAAAAACAGTCACACACACTTTGGAAGTACAAATGGAGAGAAACAAAGTGCATTTTTGTGAGACAGCAAAATTCTGATTAAAACTGCAAACATTGACCAATGTAAGCTGAAAGTCTCTCTGTTTCATACCATTTGTAGAAGTTTGTCAGTATGTGTGTGTTTTGCTTGCAGAGTACTTATTCCTGAAGTAGTCTTTCTTCTATGCAGATGTTTCAGTTGTAATAGACTAAAATTGTAAAACCTTAGTGTGTGTGCAAATAACAACTTGAGGTAAGGGGATGTTTCTTGCCTGTTTTTCTGAGTGAGTTTTCAAGGCTGATGAATGAAATGTATTCACAGTGTAGTAAAAGACTCTACGTTTACTTAGTTTAACAGTGTGGATTTGGACTATCTTGTACAGCTGAATATACATTTTCTTCTTTTATGCCATATTTTTTTAATAGAGAAGAATCAATCCAGTGTTATTGCAACATTAAACTGAAACAAAAGCCTATTTAAAGCAGTTAAAGTCAATAATAAATCCTAATTAAAACATACAGTAAATCCGTGAGTGCAGTAAATATGTTAATAACAAAGAGAAGCAGAAATGAAACAGCTTTTCAATAGTTTTCTAGTTTTTGGCTGCAGTAAACATTAAAAATATGTTCTTTTGTATTGTTGCTGAGTTGTTGCAGATAGCATGTGGAATTTTTAAAAAATCAGGTTATTGTAAGAACATTGTGATTCCAAGAAATGTACAATTCTATAAATTAAATAAAGTCTATTTCTTTAATAATATAAAAGTCTAATTATTCTACAAGGGCAAGTAACCCTTTTATTCCACAGCTTTTGGTATAAGAAAAAATAGGGATGCTTAATGCTCATATTTTTCTGTTGAACCCTTGTGTCTTGTGAAGCTTATTAAAATTCAAAGAAATTAAACTTGTATAAATTACTTATTTTACATTTTTTCATTTCGTTTGGAAAAGTAAAATATACATTTGTTTTTTAATTGTGATGATATAATAATATAAAATATTGTCAATATACATAACTTTAAATAGTGAATATAATATTTTGGAACTACATAATATAAGGTTTAAACTAGAAATAAGCTAAGTTTTTTTTCAAACCCTTGCCCTCCCTCCACTCAACCCAATGTCTGTATTCTTTCCTTAGATGTTGGTATTTTTTTTTCCTGTGTAATTTTTCAGTCTTTAATCTTTTTGGCTTCTATATTGTTAGATGTTTATCATACATGAATGATGGCTTTTATAGTAATTATGTCTTTAAGCATTTCATCCTTTTCTTTATGTGAATTTCAGGTACGCTATTCCTCCAGAGCATGGGAAACGGCTTGAAAGACTAGCTCAAGGTAGTATTTCCAGTATTTCCATATGTATGGTGTTTGAAGGACAACCCTCGAGGAAAGTGAGAAACATAGTTCTTGACTCACCTACTGTTTTATTACTTAATGTTGTGTGACTTTTATGTGTCTACGGTATTATTGCCCTGAGGAATGCTTAAGAATTAAAGTGGGGTTTTTTTCTTTTGGGTTTGTGGGGT
>VZRX01005698.1:6397-17428 GCA_013398075.1 Notiomystis cincta | reverse complement strand
TTTTTTTTTTTTTTTATTCTCTTATAACTATTTAGTATTGGCATTTTTAGCTTGGTGAAACTTAGGAAAATGAGGCTTAGTATTTTGTTGTTTATTAGATTTTCATTGCTAGTGTTTTTTGTCTCATCTCTGCCCATGCTCTTTCTTGTCCTAGCTTCTTTTCATCAGCAACTTTTTGAATCTTCTTACCCAAATTTGATACAGAGATAGAAATATTGAAGACAGATGAGTCTCCAAAAGTTTCATCAAAGGTGATGGTTAGGTAGAGGATGGAGTCCTAGTTAGTGCCTCTGTGAAAGGGTAAGCAGACAAAATGTAGAAACACTAAGTCTTATTTGTTAGCAGTTTGCTGACTATTGAGCAGGCATATAGATCCACTTAAGCTAAAGCATGTACTAGCTTTCCCACTTAGACGTGGCAGAAATGTTTGGGAGAAGGAGCAGAGATATGGTTGTAAGGTTAAGGTCTAAGGGATAAAAATCACTAGTCTGTAGAAAGATTCTCACTCAGTAATTTATTTTATTTTCAGTAATACTGCACCTCTATTTTTGTTTCAGAATTAAAAGTGCAAATTATGAACATGGGAATAATTAGGGATGTTTCTTGTCCTGGCAGCCCATGTTTTATAGCTTGCTAATAACTATTAAAGGAATTACGGAATGGAGTGCTTAATTAAATTGAATTGGAGGAAAGGAATGCTATTGAAAGTTCATAATTAGATCTTATGCATCAGTACAAAATTCTGAATATTTATGTACATTTTGTTTTCATATCCATTTTCTTTTCCTTAGTATATAGGTGCATGACTTTTTCTGAGCTATTATAAAACCATTGCTAAGAACAGTAGGAAGGCAGTTAAAGATGTGAAAGTATAGACCTGTAAAGTTCCAGTTTTAAAATCATGTCTCAGGAAAACAGATTTCAACCCAGATAATTAAATTTCCTATTCCTAAATTTTGTCCTAGTTTTATTTGAAAAGGTTGTCACTCATTTTCTTTGCTTTCCAGTTTCTTTTCCCAGTGCAAGGTATAGAACTGTATACACTTTGGTTTTCACTGGTGAACAAATTGGAACATTTAGGCTGCGCAATGGACACTGACTTAGGATGATTCAATAATTTAGTTTTACAAGAAATGATAAAAGAGTAAAAGAAGTAGAGAATTGGAAAAGTTTCAGAGAGGGACACTAGGATTGGTGGGAAAAAAATGTCTTTTTCTTTTCATAATTGCTAGTAAGTTCTAACTTTTCAATGAGAAGGAGTAATAAAGGGTGGGGGTATGGTAAAAGACCTGTGATGACTGTCATGGGCAAAGTGACCCAAAAGTTATTGTTCATTGATTCTTCCAGTATGTTTAGAGGCTCCAAATGAAGTCTTGTCAGGTTCAGAGTAAGCCTAAGGAGATGGTTTATTTCACAGTATGCATTCCTTACTCTCCTTGGTGGATTCTAAAATTTTCATAGGTTCTGAGGGAGATTGGAACACAGTGACACAGAAATACGTTAGAGGAGCATAGGAACTGCCCCTGGCTTTGGAAGTCTTGGAGCAGCAACTATTTGCTACTCGATTAATCAGAGGAGGCCAGCTTTTCATGCTGTATGTAAACACTTCTTTGTACACAGTTCTGACATTTGATAGGAGCAAGATCTTTGGGTAGATAGACTTTTCACATGATGTTTTTTGGCTGCTCTGGCATTTATTGTACGTTTCATATTGCTTGATAACAGCTGTGCAGTGTTCTAAAACCATTCAAGTTTAAATGTGCTGTAGTGAGTATGCATCAATTTTTTTTTTATTTTTAGAGTGGGAGAAAAGGATGGGCAGTTGAAGCAACACTTGTTCACTCATTTCTAAAAATGAAGTGGTATTGAGGCATGCTGTTATTTGTGCAGAGAAAAAAAATAAAGCTCCTTCTTTCCTTGAAATACTTTGATTTCTGTAGATATTAGAGTAACCTTTACAAAGGTTACCTTAGAGTTACCTTAACAAAGTAGGTTAACTTTTGGAGATACATGTTTTGCTATATGAGAAAAGAAAGTGTTGTGTTAGAAAACTGCCTGAAGGTACACAGCCCTCTTGTTGCTAATGGTGGCCTAATACAGTAATAGAAATGGGACATTAAGCTTCAGAGAAGTGGAAATCTCCAAGGCCACTGTTTTTCAGAAACCATTAGGTTATACTGAGGGAACAGTGTCTTGATGTCTGGATGCTAGTCAGAATGGGATGCATCTGCACAGAAGTAAATTATCCACTGCTCTTAATTATATGTTAATATAAGTTATAAAGAACTGTAGGGTGAATGGAAAACTTCCTTGATGAATCATGTTTATGACCATATCTTAATTATTTTTATTTCATTACTATGTTTTGAATAGAAAATGGCAAATAAACCATAGAATCAGATACTGAACAGAGATGACAAAATTTCAAGTAGTGTTTATTCCATTACATTTAGTGAATGAAACTATATTTCTGTAGGAAAACTAGGTACTCATACAGAGATTATTATTGTAGCAGCAATATAAGATAGATGAGTTGGGAAATGTTAAGAGTGTTGTCTCTGAAACTAAGTTTTTAGTATTTGATTTTAATGTAGTCTGGGATATTTTTCTGTGAGTAGATTGTTTCTATGATATTTTTGGTCCAGCTAATAGCTGAGAATGGAATGTAAAAGATGATGCTACAATGATGAACAATAAAAGTAATGGGCGTTATTTTTTTAAACTGAAAATTACCATTTCTTATTGTTTCCATGCTGTGATCATCCAATTTGCAACTGGTGCTTTACAAAATACAGCCTGTTTCACATAAGGTGTCTTACAAAGATGAAAGTATAAAGCATTAATAAAACATAGTGTAGATGAGACCTTTGTACTTAATAGCATATGTAGTGAAAATATTTTTGCATGAGTACAACATTTGAAGGAAAAAGAAAGTAGTTTAGTCAGGAATGTTAGCTCTGATGACCAGATGCCTACTGAATTAATTGAATGCTCCTAAATAATTAAAATAATAAAATAATACATTAAATGTGACAGGTTGTCTAAGTCAAGGCAGCAGTTGATACATAAAATTAAAGGAAGGTTAGAATATTTTCCATTATCTTGTCTGCACATCACAATTACAACACATGCCTTTTGTGCATGAATGCTTTCATTTTTGCTTTTCATTGAAATCTTGATTGACTGTGGCGCCTACAAATGCTTTGTCTGAAAGACATTAGACTTGCATCTAATAAAGAAAACAGTTTGATTTTGCCCTTCAGCTGCTTTCTCATTTATGTAGATTTTTTTTCAATTTTATGTAGACATAAATGTAATAAAAATCTCAAGTGAGCTGTTAACTGCAATTTTTATACGTGTTGTTATGTTAATCTGTAATACCATGATATTCTTAAGGATTTTTTGTTTCACAAAATGGGTTAGAATATAAAGAGAATAGAGGCAGAATGGCAAATGAGAAATGGCAGATTGAAGGATTTGAAGATCTTTTAATACATCATTTGAGTGCAGAAACTGTTTTAGAAAGGAGATGACATCTATCTGTGATGTTCAATTATGATAAAGAAGAAACTGAAGTAAAGTTTAATATATTGTAAGTATGTATGGTTGTTATACAAAGCTTTCTATGGTGTATAGTATTAATTACTTCATTTTATGCAGAAGTCATTACCTGTTATGTGTGAAAGTAAATTAAAATAATTGTTGAAATGAGACTTGAACTAGAACTTGTGTAACTTTTAAGGATTTGAATATGAAAACTTTAGCAGTTGAAGAATCAAACTTTTCCTCAAAAAAAGAATTAGTCAAGTTAGGAAAATGTTATTTAAGAGATAATGAACTTAAGACTTGAACATGTTTCATCTGGGCATACCTACAGTTGTATTTCATACCACATGAAAGCCTCTTTGTGGCTTTTGTACTCTGCTTGGTATAGCATACAAATTGTCGTTTTTCTTTGTGATGGTTATTATACAAACTTACCCTCCTAATTTCTTTTATATTCAACACAGAAAGTTAAATCAANTAAGGATTTGATTTGAAAGGTCCCTAAGAATATGATTTTATGTGGATGTCATTAAATAATGGCTTTATTAGGCACCAAATTACAATTTTCTTGATCATTCAAGGTAGAATATATCAAACCAACCTGTTTGGTGCAATGGAGTTGTAGAATTACACTTCTGGGAATAGTATTGTAATTTGTGCATATATGATTTTAGGTGGACAGTGTAATTGAACACATTACAGGCACATTCTTAGTAGCACAGAGGAGCATTCCAAATACCTTGAATATGCTAATCAGTGAGGGAATGGAACCCAATTCACTTTAGTTTGCCTGAGTGATAGGTATGATATTGATGTGGTCATATGATAGGAGCTGTGTGTGATATGATGGAAAGACTCAGGGTGGAAAGGAAAAATGAGACTGCCAGGTGGCAATATTCACTGTCCATCAATAATTTAGAGATTTTGAACTTATTTTTTAAAATGTGTTCTATATCTCTCCACAACTAGGAATCTGATGAGTGCCCACTCCTTCTACCTTTACCCAAAGATGAGAAGGCTTTGACTTCTGTCTAGCATATATTGGGATTATAAAACTTTAAATTCTCTGGAAAGATCTGAGGTGCAATAGCATTAACAAAGAATGTATCTTCCCCAGCCCAGTGATGTTCCTGTTACTAAAGTAGTTTACTTTTGTTTGTACAAATAGCATTGGTAAGATTGGAGATTTTGGGCTATGTTACCTGTTAGAGTATGTATATAGAGTCTTGTAAGGGCATGTTTTTGGTTGTTAACACAGTCTGAAGCCTATGCTTTCACATACTCTTTGCTGTTGCTGCTTGATTTAACTAAATAAGGATTTTAAAAAGTCAAAAGCCTGAAGTTTGGTGGATAAATGACATCTCCCTGTAGTTGTTCGTATCTAAACATTGTGCCAGCAAGTATTGAATCACATACTTATACGTATGTGAAGACTGTTCTAATTAGAGTGTTCTAATTCTGCTCTAGCTGTTAAAAATGTCAGTGTTTCTGCAAATCATGGATTGGAGAATTTTCAATTTGATTATCTTTTTCTCATGGTTACATATCAATGGGCAACCTTATTCAGTTTTACCCTGAGTTCTGATTATTTCTCATTGGCTTCTAGAAGTTGTTTGACCTCTTATTTTGTTTCTTTGTAATAATTTCCAAGGAGATGAATAGGGTATAGGTCTCAAGAGACCTTCCAAGAAACTGGGATTGTATGTGAATTCCTGCAAAATAAAAAATAAAAAGCTCTTGCAGAACTGATTTAGAGTNAGTAAATTCTAAAATGAGAATTTCTAGTAATACTAGTAACTCTGAAATCTCTGCCATTGTTTCAGTAGTACCGATCTCTGAATTATGATTAATATTTTTCATAAGTACTTTAACTGAAGGTCTGCATAAATAAAAAAAAATCATAACCTTGAGCTTAATTATGTTAATTTGATTTACTTACATTAACATTAAATTACATAAAAGATATTTGCAATTTTGGGTGTTCTTTTTCTTATCTTGTNAGTGAGGGAATGGAACCCAATTCACTTTAGTTTGCCTGAGTGATAGGTATGATATTGATGTGGTCATATGATAGGAGCTGTGTGTGATATGATGGAAAGACTCAGGGTGGAAAGGAAAAATGAGACTGCCAGGTGGCAATATTCACTGTCCATCAATAATTTAGAGATTTTGAACTTATTTTTTAAAATGTGTTCTATATCTCTCCACAACTAGGAATCTGATGAGTGCCCACTCCTTCTACCTTTACCCAAAGATGAGAAGGCTTTGACTTCTGTCTAGCATATATTGGGATTATAAAACTTTAAATTCTCTGGAAAGATCTGAGGTGCAATAGCATTAACAAAGAATGTATCTTCCCCAGCCCAGTGATGTTCCTGTTACTAAAGTAGTTTACTTTTGTTTGTACAAATAGCATTGGTAAGATTGGAGATTTTGGGCTATGTTACCTGTTAGAGTATGTATATAGAGTCTTGTAAGGGCATGTTTTTGGTTGTTAACACAGTCTGAAGCCTATGCTTTCACATACTCTTTGCTGTTGCTGCTTGATTTAACTAAATAAGGATTTTAAAAAGTCAAAAGCCTGAAGTTTGGTGGATAAATGACATCTCCCTGTAGTTGTTCGTATCTAAACATTGTGCCAGCAAGTATTGAATCACATACTTATACGTATGTGAAGACTGTTCTAATTAGAGTGTTCTAATTCTGCTCTAGCTGTTAAAAATGTCAGTGTTTCTGCAAATCATGGATTGGAGAATTTTCAATTTGATTATCTTTTTCTCATGGTTACATATCAATGGGCAACCTTATTCAGTTTTACCCTGAGTTCTGATTATTTCTCATTGGCTTCTAGAAGTTGTTTGACCTCTTATTTTGTTTCTTTGTAATAATTTCCAAGGAGATGAATAGGGTATAGGTCTCAAGAGACCTTCCAAGAAACTGGGATTGTATGTGAATTCCTGCAAAATAAAAAATAAAAAGCTCTTGCAGAACTGATTTAGAGTTAATGGATTAGTGTTAATGGATTAAATTAATGGATTAGTGTTAATGGATTAAATTAAGATTTCATGTGTCCCTTAAAAACAGGATTGGGCTATAGAATTTCAATAGTAGCTACATTCTACATAGATTACAGTATTTTTTCTTTTGGATATGGGATTTCACTAAACATGCAGGATTACATGGTAATCCTTTAAATTGGTAATTTTAGCATCAGCTTGGTATTTCAGAATGGTTCTTAATGTTGTGGGCATATCTTGAATTGGCCTGCATTTAATGTTTTGTAAGAATCTTATAATATTTCTAATGCAAAGTCCTCTATTTGGTATTTTTTACATCTGTTAGCCAGTTCTCCCACAGGGATTTTATTTTCTGGAAGAAAAGGTTGTGTGACCTTATATTTAGGCTGGCAGATAAAAGATCTTGTGGTAAAGAGTCTTGTAATGAGGAAATACTACCTTCCTTTCTTTCCTTGTTCATTGATGAGGAGTTCCTTTGAGAAAATGAGGTGAATGAGGCTGAAAAACTTGTGTGCCCAAGTGTAGACTTTGACAAGTGAAAAGATATTTTATAGCAGTACAGAATGTGTAGGCTGCACTTTGATTTCACTGTGAGGGCTCTGTAACCACAGCAAATGTTCTCCTGTAAATTTGTAGTTGTGGATTTTGAGCAGGTTGTGTTCTGCTGCTCTGTGTTATTTGCAACTTTCTTGGAATTCAGCAACAAGCCTGCCTTCTGGTTGGACTTGTCACAGCTATGTCTGATCTCTTGGAGCTGGAGTGGTACAACTTAAGTTTTGGATGTCTGCCCATCGTTTGCTTTTTATCATCTTGTATTGAGCTAATTAAGCATATTGCAGTAACATAATTTGGTACAAAATTTGTTTTCTCAAGGAAAATTCAGTCAAATTCTCTCTGCTTTTAGCAATTAAGCTTTAGCTACTTTTCATACCAGCTCTTCCCACAAGTCTCAAGTATCACTTTCAATCACGTTTTTCACAGTAAGTTCCCTTGTATTTCTAGTATTGTACTGCTCAGAACTGAGATTTCTTGACACAGAAACTGTAGATTCTGAGTTTTGAGTGCTATCATTTATGTTATAGGCACTAATTGTGAAAAAATAGTTGAATTTTTTTTGCTGGAGTCCACTAATTATGGGCTAGTTTCTTTTAGCTGTCTTTTAGTCAGTGAAACCACATATGTATAAAACTGTACCTATCAAATAGTACTTTTTGAAACTTACAACATTATTTGCAGTTCAAAGAGAGAGTAAAGAATTCTGTGCTTGTTGGTGAGAAAAAAATTAAGAAGATGAATTTGAATAAAATTTGATCTCAGGACAGCTTAGCAGACTTTCTAATACGTTGACCAGCACAATTCTACATTATACCTTTGCTGTTTAAGTGCTGCTTAACCTTTCTGAGAAAACAGAAAAATAATTGTCCTTTCAGTACTGGTGAGTGTGCTAGATTGAATGTTCAAAGAATATAACAACTATCATGCTTGTAGATTGGTCTGAAGTTTTAGGGTGGTTAATGGACATAATATGACTCATCAGAATGAATAAATTAAATCTAACATTAGAGAGAAAGCTATAGATTATTGAAAATTATCGTTCTTTTTTTTTTTCTCAAGGCATTAAAAAAATTCAGATGGTTGATTTAAAGTGATGTTTTGGTTTTTTTAAAAAATAATTGAATAGTGAGTGTGTTTTTCCAAGAACTAAACTGCTTTTGTGAATGATAACTACTATTTATGTGAGAGGAATACAACAGATTGCACCAAGTTAGGGCGTTGTACTTGTTTACTGTATAGATGGTTTGTAAATGCGAGGTAAACCTAGTCTTCATGGAATCCTCCTAAAGTTATTTACTGCAGTTGATTTTCATGTGTGCAGAATGAGCATTAACATAAAAAAAGCTCCTGGCAACAATATATTTCTCTAAAGGGTGAGAAAATATGCCTAAATGTACAAGTCCAGATTTATTCTAAATTATTGACTTCTTAACAAACAAGGAAGACCCTGTAGTCCCCCCCCTCCCCTCCCCTAAGAAAGCAGTTGAAAAACTTAGGGGGCACATTTGATTTTTGTGAAATCTCTCAGAACCTAGGAACGACATGATAAAAAGTCCTAAAGCAAGTTTAAACAGTATTAGGTATTGAAAAATATTACAAAGATTTCCTATTTGATTTAATTAAAAGTTATACAATTTTACTTTTCTTGCCTTATTAGGATTCTTTCCGAGCAGCTCTCAAGGATGTGATGCTTTTCTTCGCCACAAGATGACTCTGATTTCTCCCTCAATATTGAAAAAGTATGGAATTCCTTTTGACAAGGTACATAAATGTTTCTTTTAAAACTCTACTTTCATATATTGAATTAGACTGTGTTTAGTATAAACATTGCTGTAGTAAAGGTAAGGCAATTTTTTTTTTTTGGGTAGTGCTGCATGAAAATATGTGTTAGAACTTCTAACAGTTTTAGCAGGGAATTTTCTAGCATTAAACACTTGTAGCCATTACAAGTGATTTTTTTCTAAGACATTACCAAAATTTCTTATTTTTAATTTATTTCCACGGTAACTTGGATGTGATTTTCTGTTGATTTAAACACTTCTTAGCTCACTCTGTTAAGCTATATACCTAATATTTTAACACAAGTAGTTAATTTCTTTGTCTCTACATTGCTTTTCTAATGCAATTAAATATAAATTTATCGTTATAAGGGTCAGAAAGATTTAAGGTGGAATAAAGCCAAAAGTACTGTTACTTAATTTAAAATATATTTTAAAAGCTGTAACATAATAGAGAAAGAATGAATGATTATTTTTGACTGTTAGGTTAGCTGCTTTTAAAAACATCTGAAGTATTCAGTTTCTTCTGCTTTCTACAGGATTTTCTGTCTTAATTGTTTTCCACTTTGAATTTCGTATGGGTACCAGCTAATAAAATATTTTCAATGCATTGCCTTATTTTTTTTTAAAGTGTACTTATTCTATACGTTTTGTAAATTCTGCAGTTCTAAATTTTGGAGTTCTGTAAACCTACTTAGAGGACTAGAACTTGATTCAGAAGGTACTCTGCCTGAATCTCTGTTTATCTTGAGTTTTCAAAAAGCTTTTGATCATTAAAGGGCTATGATTCCTGATTTCCCATTGCACAGATTGTTTTAAGTTGTTCAGAAGAACCAGGCAATATACACTTTTTCTTAGTTTATTGCCACTGCAGTACAGTTGTGTAAACTATCCTTGCCACACACCTTGCTTATTATTGTTGTTTCTGTTTTTGTGTATGTAGTATTTATTTACTGATATAATGTGGGCATATGTATACAAACTTTGCTTAACATGTTTGCCTAAAATGTAGGATAATGCAGTACTTGCTTCCTGTCTGGTTTTGTGGGTGTTTTTCTAACAGTATGAAAAAAGAAAAGAAAAGAAAAAAAGAATATGAATATTTTCATGTATATTTTTGCCCCACTGGAAGCTAAACACCAGACAGGTGCTTGCTCACTCCCCATTGATGAAATGGGGAGAGAACTGGAAGGATAAAAGTTAGAAAACTCATAGTTTGAGACAGAGACAGTTTAATAGGGAAAGGGAAAGTTGTGCACACAAGCCAAGCAAAACAAGGAGTTCATTCACTGATTCCCATGGGCAGGCAGGTGTTCAGCCATTCCCAGGAAAGCAGAGCCCTGTCATGCTTAACAGTGACTTGGCAAGACAAATGTCACCACTCCAAACAATTGCCCTGCCTTCATTTTCTCACGGCTTTATGTACTGGGCAGGATACCATGGGCTCAGCTGTCCTGGCTGCGTTCCCTCCCAACTTCTTGTGCACCCCCATCCTCCTCACTGGTGGAATGATGTGAGGAGCAGAAAAGGCCTTGATGCTGTGTTAAGACATGCCCAGCAAGAACCGGGATGCCTCTGTGTTATCAGTCCTGTTGGCAACACAGGTGGGGTGAGACACAGATGTGTTTTATGTCTTTTTGGAATATCATTTCACTTTTCATGCTTAAGTCAACCTATGTGTAAAATTGAGGAAATGTAGGCATTTAGAATGATACTACCTGCCTTGGAAAGCAAGCTTTTTTGAATAAATTACTCATAAAATAATTAGTTTGTTTTCTGAATGATTTATTATCATATGGAAATGTAGTTGCTGAATTCAGTTTTTGTAACATATAGGTAAATATACTGATTCCCTTCATAGCCTTGTGCTTTATCATGAAGTGTCAGGTGAAACTTTCCAAGCTGGAAGGTTTTATAACCAGATTTATAGTTTTGGATTTACAGAACATTACTCTGAACAGTATAATTTTCAGTGGTTGGTGTTTAAAGTAGCATATTGCAGAATGTCAGCATACTTATTTTCAGTATGACACATTTGAAGTGGGGTAAGAGAGTTGATTTAGGTGTTTTGGTGTCTTGATTATTCCTGTATTCTAATTTAGAGGATAATAATCCTCTAAAAAGGTGAGGGGGGG
>VZRX01005695.1:2246-33551 GCA_013398075.1 Notiomystis cincta | reverse complement strand
AAAAAAAAAAAGGCAATATATTACAGAAAAGTTCTTAGGAATGTTTCACAAAAGAAAATTTGGACATAGGTGAACTTTGAGTTTCAAGGACTCTAATATCTACACTGTCACTTCCCTCTAAAATGGTGGGGCTTTTGTCTTCATGCAACACCAAATAATTTTTAAAGCTTTCACATAAAAGCACAGCTATTATTTACAAACAAGATGTGTGGTGGATGTCCCATAATGCATCTTCACCTAAACCAGCCAGAAACTCTCAGGAGATATAAACTTTCCTTATTCCTTCAAGTAAATGTAGACTATCAGAGTTATCTGAAAGTGAAACTTTTAAGTCAGCTTAAGCTGAAAAAATCCCCAGAAGCCCAAATCTTCTTTAGGCAAAACCACTTCTCCCATGTCAAAGAAGAAATTCTGGTCTTATTCTTCCTGTTATCCAAAATAAAGTTCTCAGGAAACAAAGTGAGCTTGACATAAAAGAACTGTTTAAAAACACCCCATGTGCTATCAAAGATCCATGAATATTCCTTATCATTTATACAAGAAACAAGTTTGCCTTTTCCAGAATTATTAATTTTTACAGGTACTTAATTTTACTGTAACCCCTGGACTTTTAAATACACATTTTGAGATGATACTTACTTCAGTTTTCTTGTGTGGTGGCCAACTCTGCCTGAAATGAAAACAAAACACTCATCATAGGTGGAATACAATTCATTGACTTTGTGTGCATTGGGCCATATTTTCAACTAGAACATGAATTTAAAGTAAGTTTTAAAGACCAATGAATGCTGAAACATTTTTCCCTCATAAAAACATCTAAGTTTCTAATTTTCAGCCATAATCTAAGCCATTATTCTTGTCTTTAGCCCATCTTGATTTTCTCAATAAGGAAAATGTCTGATGAATTGATGGTAAGATTAGAGTTTAAAACAACTTTGTACAATGATGAAACATTGGTCTTCAGGTCTTGAACTCATTTATAACATTTGGCAGCACTGCTGGAGCACATCATAAGGATATCAGGCTTTGTTTCTCTGAGAAATTATCCTGGCTGATTAGCAGATCTCAATTATTCCTTCTCTTGTTTTAAATTCAGTCAGTGTTCAGCCCCCAGGCTGTCTAGAAAAAGCTGGGGAATGATCCAGTTCTGCTAGAAAATGCTGCTGGCTGTTCAGAAGGAGTTTTGCAGGGCTCATAAAATCAATGGGAGCAAAGAAAAGCTTTCCTTTCCTAACACCCTAAAACAATAGCAATAGAACTCAGGTAAGAATGTTCCCCAGAGCAAGAATTTGCTCTGGTGGGAAACACATGGATCATGGAGATCTTTGTACAGCTGGGAAGTGAGTCATGCCCACGTAATAGCTCCTTCAGATATGACTGGAGAGCTTTTTCTGCATTCACACCCTTCTGCATCACACCTTGGAGCACATCCTGTGCATGTTGATAAACCAAAAGGTTGATGTCCACAGACCCTGCTGTCATGCAGGACCAGTAAATTAGACCATCCTGTGTTGCTCATCCATATTTTTGATCCATCCTTTATTGAATTTCAATTAAATGAGCACTTACTTTCCAGGGCTTTGCTTCCTTAGGGGAGGTGGATTGCCTCTTTCATATCTGTCACTTGGTGGGACAGGAGGTTTTGGCATCATTGCCAACTGTTCTCCCAGGGATCTAAAGCAGGAGCAAGATGATGAAATAAAAGCAAGAAGCTGCTTATTAAGAAATAATTGGGTAATGCTGGCAATGAAAGGATCCTTTGCAGAGGACAAACTCTTACCTTAGCTGTGAAACCAGAGGCTGTAAAACAACAAGGAATAAAAAATTAAGAGAATGTGTAAGTTTATCAAAATAGGAAAAAACTATCAATAGTTACTAAAAAAAAAATTACCTTTTCAGGAATGCCTGGCTTCTTCCCTGAAAATAGCAAAAGCTTACATTTAGAAAAAACTGAATTTAATTCATTAAACTTCCTATGAAATAAATGGGTTTTGAATACAATTGAAAGTTAATCTTGCAAGTTGAGGCAATCAGAAAAATATTTTGGCTTTTTAAGTGATGGCAAAATTGCCATATCTTTTATTAAAGGGAAATTTAAACATGTGTCACAATCACATTATCTGAGGTTCAGCTTTGAACTACTGGAATTTTTGTGCCATTATATAACAGATAAGAGTTTAGATAATAAATAAAATTGTAGAGTCATATCTGTAGATGCTTTGTATCATGTGGTTTTCAGGTCTGAAGGAAATGCCATTTTTTTCTGTGTCTTATTAGCTCTCAGCCTTCTTTTAAGTCTGTTGCCACTTTACATACAGCAGTGTATGCAGAGTTTCATTACCTTTGTATGTTAAAGGTTAAAGGATTTCCTCCTTTAACCTACTTAATATTTCCTTGTTCAATTACTTAAGTGTACATCAATTTATTTATTATATAATACATCATTTATTGCCCAGGGCTCTCATAATGTCCTTCTGTTCCCCTGTCTGACCCAGGGTTGCTGTTTTCTAGATGAAATTTCTCTCCCACTTTATAAGTTCTGCTCATTCCTAAACAGATTACCTTGATTACATCTGTTTGAGCCTTGTCTTTTGCATTAATTATGTGCAAACTGATGATTTTCAGTAATTAAAGCGACCCCAGTGATATCAATGTAAGAAAATACAAAAAAAAACTGACCTGATGCTGGGCTTTCTCTTTCATATGGGGGATGGCGATCCAGCGAGGGTTTTGTGCTTCTGTCTATAGAAGGAGCTGGGGCTAAACACAACAACTGTGTAAGGTAATTTGCTGGTATAAGTCAGTAAATCTTTATTTTGCATAGATCAGAACTGGTGTTACTTCTTAAAACAGAGTGAGACTCCACTATGAGCAGTGGAAGTGAGGGGAAAGAGGAAGAAGGGAAGTGCAGTCAGCGGGAAAAGCTTTCCAGAGAGAACCCAGCTGTACTCACGTTTCAAGGGCTTCATGTTTCTGTCTCTGCTCAGGTCGCTGTTGCTTGGTGCAGGAGGGAAAGCTGGCAGCTGCAACAAGCATGGAACAAGTGGTTAAAACGTGTCTTCACTCTCTGCTCTGAGTGTATTAAGCCTCCACGCCCACCGTGGACCAGGAGCGGGTCTCTGCTCGCTCCTGAAGCCTGACCTTTGAGCACTGGTTTTTGCTGGCTGCAGAGCTGCCTCCACCTGTTGTGTGTCCCAAGGACACTCCAGTGGGATGACTTTTCAGGGAGGGGGTGAGCATTGGCAAAGAAAGAAATGGGAGCTTCAACAATGCTGTCTCTGACACTGCACAGAGCCAAAGTGCCTCCATCACAGCCTCAACCTTCACCTGTGTACACGTGCCTCTCCAGTGTGCATCTGTCCTGGCAAACACTGAACCCCTGGTGCCAGCTGGCAACAGCACAAGAGCTTTCAGTTCTGAAGTATTCCCAGCACGAAAAAGAAAGGAATCAAATCTTGGTCATCAATGTTCTGATTATAGAGTCTCTCACACTTTTATGTGGTCCTAATTCGATTGGGCGACTGCTGGAAGTGTAGCTTGGGAAAATGTACCCTTTTCTTTTCAAAGCAGAGAGGCATCTCTTACAGATGTATAATTTATATGGGAGAGGCATTCACAAGTAGGTGTGTGTTTCCAGTGTAGGAAACAGTGAAGTAATATGAAATAATTAAATATATTTCTCCTATGAAATTTAATTGTACTTTGAACAATGGCCACTCTAAATCTATTTTGATGGCTGAAATTCTTCCTCTACATACACTAGGTGAATAAAAATGGCATTACTCTTGCACTCCTAAGGTCCTGGTATAGGAAATAGGTGAGATATTAAGAAAGGAACGTACAGTAGCACTTCTTCCCCCAAATGAGGCTGGTCCTGGGGCTGGGCCAGGTCGCTGGGGTGGTACTGGAGGCTGATGTGGAGGCTGATGTGGAGGCTGATGTGGTGATCTGGTTGTTGAAGGTCTGTCTAAAGAAAACAAAAATCCCAAACTAAACACCTATACAGAGCTTGGTTATTTAATCCTCATTAGATCTTTATGACAAAGAGCCCTTACAAGAGCCTGGCTATTGAAGGTGATGTATCCTAAAGCCTTTGCTGTAGGATATGATTGGCAGTGGTTTAGGATCGATGTGTGGTGTTGGGAGTTCCAGGCTGGTCTGTCCCTGTGGGGGTCACTCCCCTGCCAGTCTCTCAGCCCACAGGATTTCTCTTCATTCCCTGCAGCACAGTGTGTGAAACACCAGCCAGTCTGAATGGCACTTGGTGCTCCTGCAGGGACTCCACAGCTCCAGGCTGCTGAGGAATCAGATGTAAAACAAAAATGACAGGCAGGGAAAGCTGATTGTTCTTTCCCCAAGTTTCATTAGAGATTTTTTGCCATTGTTGAGACAACTTGCTCTGTCCAAGGTTGCACTGCTAAAGCTACTGCAGCATGTACATGAGTGTAACTTCATAGAGATCAAATCAAAGGCCAAATAATGCACACATCACACAAAACTAATCTTTATTCCAACAGAGCTTGTCCAAAGTAGAAAATATAACTTTAAAAATCACAAACTCATCAGGTTTGTGTCACTAAATCTTGCTCATGAACTACACTGTCAGCTTCAAGGAAAAACCTTCTACACTCCACTACCATCCACCTAAAATGTGGCTGATAACATGTGAAAATAGAACTTACAAATTATTAATAGCACTTAATTTTTAGTAATTACCTATATAATCTGTGCTGCTTGGCAGTGACTTGGCAGGAAATATGACGTTGTGATGTGCTTCATCATTGTTGGATGGAGGTGGCTCATAACCATCACTGTCATGTTCTGCTTCCTCAGGCTCCTCTGTTGGTGATTCATAGTCAGCCTCATCATCCTTTTCCTGGTCTTCATCAGGGCTTTCATAGTCATCATCATCATCATCATCATCCTGGCAAACAAGCACAAAGAGTGGGTGCTGGAAGAGAGCACTGAGCCCTACAGAGCAGGTTCCTTGCAGCCTTTCACTGTGGTATTTTTTCACTCTGGAAGACACCAAGTTTTTACAACCAGTTTGAGGGAAAAACAATCTATTGACATAATATGGGGAAAGGAGGCAATGTCCCACTGATGCATGGAGCACTCAAGAGCTTAAAAAAGGAAGCAAATATCACTTGAAGACAGTGAGTGCAGTGAGAGGTCAAGATAAGGTGCAAGTTTTACTGAAATGCATGAAGTGTTTTAGGAACACAGTGATATTCATTCTTGCTTTCTAACATGTCCTCTACAGCATGCAACCCAACTTTTCAAAATTATTCATAAAAACTGAGGTCTTTGATTTGGGTCTTTGTGTCCTCCTGAGCCAAAGCAGCCTCAGAGGACTCACAGGACCTCATAAGGTGCTAGTGTCAATATGGTCATTGCACACCTGTGCAGTCTGCCAAGGCTTGGGAGAAAAAAACCACTCCATTTGTCATTGGTGCCACAGCTGGAATTTCCAGTGCACTGGCACAGAGCCCACGTGCTCTGTAAGTGGTTACTTTTATCTCCTGTGCTCCCAGAATGGCAGCAAATCTCCTGTGAACTTAGTACCAAATGTCTTCTAAAAAATTTATTTTTGAAGAAAAGCCATTAGCACTGGTCAGCCCCAGAGATCTTCAGAAATCCAGGCTGTGCATCAGCAGCTTTGGGGTGTGTGCTTCATCTGATGACCTTTGTCAAGGCATTTTCTACACCAAAAGGCAAAAGGAACTTCTGCAGTCTAAACAGCTTTTAAAAAAATTACTGTTCAATTAATTGACTCTAGAGAATGAAATGGCCAGAATTTGCCATTGAATAACACAGCAGTTTTGCATCTATTAGACTTCTCTTTTAAGAGCTTGAAACAGGCACATAAAATCCAGCTGTGCTTCTGTGGGGAGCCAGCCCTGGGCTGGGAGCTCCTGCTGGAGCCACTGCAATAGGAAGGGCATTCTGGAGCTCTGCCTTGCATTTCTCAGGGAGGGGGAGAACCACTCCTCAGGGAGGAAATCTGACATTGCTGCTCCTGCTTTTTCTCCCTCAGCTGTGGGACAATGCCCTGAGCCAGGGGGATTCTTTACCCAAAAATACTCACAAAGGAAGACCAGCCACCGTCATCCTGAGCGTAGCCTGTGGAAAGAAGCACAACCACATTTCTGAGCAGGGACAGCTTTGTCAAAGAGAGAAAAACGAGGCAGAAAGATCCCAGCAAATCCCAGGTGAGTTCTGAATCTCAGTCCTGTGCCACAGGAAAGAGTTCTCCTTTCAGAGGCTGGCACTCAAGGAGGGCACTGATGTAAAACTCACATCCTGATTCAAAACTAAGATAAAGCTGCCCTGGTGGGACATGATCTGGGTGATGCCACTTCAAGTTTGTCCCACTTCCAGTTTTAAATATAATTTGAAACAAAATGCTTTCAGAATGAGCCCAGACTTCTTATCTCTTCATTTAAGACTATTTTAGCTTTCATAAAAAGTTGGGTTTTATTTTTAATTTCAGCTTCCCTCTCTAATACAGTGCTGCTAGAAGGAAGGGCAGGAGGTGGAGATGTTGGAACAGAAATATATAAGCACTGGTACAATTTATTGGGTTAAGGAAAGACATTTTGGAGATTCTCAGGTAAAAGTCTCTGCTCTTGGCTTCCTTTACCATCTTTTCTCTTTAAAAACACTTTTTTCTTCCTTATTGTCCTATAAGTATATTGTCCAATATTTTCTTACTATATTGTCCTGCATCAACACTTTTCTTTTTTGAAATTTCTTTATATTCCCATATTTTCATTTATTGTTTTGGATTTTTGCTTCCTAGCCCTGCTCCCCTCAGTTGACTCTGGTCTGCAAGCACTGATTTAACATTTTAATGTTTTTAAACACTTTTTATTGTTAGGGTCTGCCAGTGTACACTTACCTGTGTTTTCTGGGGATTTTTGTGTTTGGGCCCTGCAGCAAAGACACAAAAAATACATAAATTCTTTCTATTAAACCTTTGATGCTTCCATTGCAAATAAAGTCAATAGTGAACTGTTACAGTAGAATTAAGTTTACATAGATGAGTTTAACTCTGCCCAAAATGCCAAGAACACATTGGTTGATATTTTAAATAGAGGATGCTAATAAAAATCTAAATTGTTTCAAGAAGAATTGAAGTCAGAGAAGTTAAGTGGTTTGAAGCAAGGGGACTCAGAAAACACATTTACCAGTCCTGCAAACAGAATCTTCAAAGTCAAGTTCATAAATGTAAGGGTAAAAAATATTTTTAGGGTTTTCAATTCTAGTTTTGGATTCTAGTGAATGGAAAGGTGTAAAATCACATTATCAGATGGTGCAAAACCATGTTAAGTAGACTGGACTTGATTTTCACTGTGTAGGGACATAAATTGTTCTTTTCTCATAGAATGTTCTTGCCATTTTTGCTCTTTTTCTGTTGCAAATCCTATATTCAATGACAAATCACTAAGAATGAAAGAGTGTAATGATGTACAGATCTGTGGAATGCATTAATGATGATTTATTAATAATATACACCTGGGCTTCATGGCCTTCTTAAAGGCTGTGGACTCAGGTGGAAATTTGCATGAAACGTGCAAATGTTACTTGATTCTGGGCATGGCAGAAGGATCTGGGCTCTTCACAGGCTCAGGATTTGATATTATCAATGGAACAGAGCTTTATTTTATAGAATTTCCAGGCTCTACTTCTGATCAAATGAAAACCAGTCCAGAGAAGAAATACCTGAAAGCTCTGAACAAGAAAGCTGAGTTGTCTTACTCACCATTTTGGAAGGAAAGAGAGCCTCCCTTCATTTTTGTTTATTTCTTGGCTTAATTTACTTACAATTCTATTGAAAAGAAGAACAAAAACAGTTTTAAATCAAACCCTTGAAACCTGTCACTTGTCAAAGCAGCTACATCTTTTTCTTAGTTGTTATCCCTCAGTATTTGCTAAATTGAATCTGGTAACTCACAATTATTATTTACTATGTGATAAACCCACTGAATTTACCTTCTTATTGCTAAGTTGTACTACAGCATATCCAACTACAAACTAGACTTTTTTTACCTTGGTACAACCCCATGTCCTTGGATTGTGTTTTAAAATAAACATTAAACCCAGCAACCTTAGAATTTTGGGTGTTGTAGATATCCCATTGCTTCAAATAATGGCCATGGCATTGGTACAATTTTGCATGGAAAAAGCAAATAATACTTCAGGAAACAGGTTATTGTTGCAAAAGCAGGGATTAAATGTTCCCTGAGACTCCTCTGTGTCCTTTTTGTGTTCCCTCCTCTGCAGCCAAGCCATACCTCATCCAGAATCCCTCCAGCAGAGAAGGGGAAAGGCTGATCTAATTCCAAGCTTTAATACATTTGCAGAGCATGGCAGAAATATTCATGGAATATCAAAAGGCTATGATTTTATGCCTGGAGAGATCTTTCCAAATGGATGACAGTCACTACTGAGATTCACAGGGTTCATTCTACTGAGAGACCAGAATTCTGCTCTGCTACTAATTAAGTTTGCCTCTATGATTATTTTGCTTCAAAGAAACTTTCTGATGAGCCATGGTCTGATTCTGAATTGGCATTATTTCTTATGTTCCAACTGAGAAAGTCCTGTGGCAAACAAAGCAAATTGTTTACATACATCCAGTTAAAAATAACCCATTTTACTTGCAGCTTGCATTATTTAGGTCTATCAGAGACAGTAATTATGGAAATATAAGTATTATGAAAACAAGCAGGGACTTAATGTATCTGTTTGTCTCAGATTCTAAATTCTGTAAAATCTTAATTGTTTGTTAATGTAGAATTCTTCCCTACACATCTTAGACTGGGTCAATCAAAGTTAATATCAATATTGTCAAATATTTGTTTATGGCCAGGTAGTTACCACCCTGTTTTGGTTTTCTTCTCCTTTCATGTCTTTTTCTGCTACTCAGCAATAACATTCCCCTAGCTTTTTCCAAAAGGCCTAATTAGTGCATCTTTCATGTCTAACTGCTCTTCTGAGCCAGGACTGGAGGAAGACAGGTTTTCACATAATCTAATATGGAAAACAAGCCAACAAAATGTGGTTGCCTCAGATCAGGGTGATAAAGCTGTCTGAAAAGCATAAAGATGAGTGAAGTTGAGGATATGCACTCAAGGATCCAACTATGAAAAGAGAAATACAGAGAAAGAATATTGTTCAGGTTTTCTTGTTTAAGGCAGTATTTTGCATTTTTCGTGTTTGAGGGCAATATTATCGTGCCAGCCCCTTTCTGAAACAAGCACATGCACAAGTGTTAACAATTTCAGAAGGATTACAGCTGTCTAAATCTGACATGGTTACCCAAGCAAGCTGGAAAAAGCAAGAGAAATGCCAAGTTCTAGGCACAGGAGGGCTCCTGCTCTTCTTTCCCATGGAACCAATGCAGTTCTGCACCAGACATTTCCTTTTGCTGAAGGGGATAAGGAAGTTGCTGTGTGAATAATAAATTCCATGTGAGACATCAGGAAATGTCCTGGGGTGGGCAGTGCCCTGCAACATCAGTGCTTTGGTCAAAAAGTGGATTATGGAATTTGTCTGTGGCTTGTTGTTGCAGAAGAGACAGAGGATCTTGGAGGTTTCTTCAGCTAAAGAAGTAAAATGAAGTTCACTGGGTTTGGAGCTAATAATTCTTATAGTTCAGACCTCCCTGGGTGTGAATGAGACCTGAGTGTTTGGAAGCTTTCTGGACTAAAGCTGGGCTGGCTGCTCTGAGGATTTACACCAACTGGGTTTTGAGGAAAAACTAACAGGAAAAAGTTGATCATCTTATCTTGCTGCCAAAAAATTAATCATATAAAGCTTAAAATACAGTGCCTAATCTTTACTTCTAGTTTGCTTGAAATGCTTCAAACCAATGGCTCAGGGGGGTTGTTAGAAGAAAGCAAATTTTAGGAGGGTCAGGCTTTACAAGCAACGTTCTCAGGGAAGATTGGTGCACGGAGCAGCTGAGCCTGTGACCCTGTGAGGAAGGAAGTACCAAAACCACACTGCTCTCTGAGCTGTGGGAGTGGATGATAGGAGAGGATAAGGCAGCAGCACTTGCAGAAAATGTTACTCAGAGTTCTCTTTCTTTCTACCTCCTCCACCAGTTGCTAAACTTAAAACTGGCAGGAAGTTGAAATTTAAGAAAACCCACACAACCAGCCCCCAAAGCAGGACTCCAAAAGTGGCTTTTGTTCACTTAACTGCAGATAAAGTTGACACAAGTAGAATCCACTCTACAGGTGTTGGGAATAAAGGGCTGAAGATGGGCAAGAGAGGTGGAATACAAATTCCTCTAGGGCCTGCAGGCTGCACTATTGCACACTGAGCACTCTTGGTGACCCAAGCCTTTGGTTTAGCCTTTGAGAAGACTCTGCTGGGCAGGTGCAATGTTGTTTTATTGACTTCAAAACTGACTGAAGAGCAGTTACATTCCAAACCTGGCAGCAGCCTTTAGATCCCAGCTGAGAGCATGTGTGCACACACACTGACATCTGGCCAAGGCTCCCCTTTTTAACAGAGAAAGTGCAGATTCCTCAGTGTTTATGTTTGTGCTGTTACTCTTCTGAAAGTGGAACGACTTTCAGACTGGGCCATGTTTGCAGGCTCTGGCTGTGCCCCTTTCAGGGCTGGAAGATGCCAGGGGTGCAATGAGGAGCTTTCTGCTACTGGAAATCCCCTCCAGTGCTCTGGGATGCACCTTAAGCTTTCTCAACCAGGCTGGAAATTTCAGATCTCAGGCTTGCCAGGAACCTGCCACTGAGAATGGCCAGAAGGACCAACAGCATCCTGAAAACTTGGAACCCTTTTCCCTTCAGACAGTAAACAACAGGAGTGATAGACTAATTCCAGTGTTTGTATCATGACTCAGGTATCAACCAAGCACCAGCATTGTTTTTAATAAAATCTCTGCTTTTTCTTGATTAGGAATTCTGACCATTGTAAGTAAGGTACATTCTGTTGAATGTGCTTTAAAATATTTTGCAAGACTCAAATTTGTTCTCCACGAGTATAAAACTTCATGACCTTCATGACCTTCTCTGACTGCCAGCAGTGCTAATGAGCAATAAGAAAACTGGCTTTCTCTTTAGCTGTATATTGGTCTCTTGCTTCATTAGATTTATTAACAAAATGTTTGTAACACCCTCTTGATGGGGTCTGAGTTTCATTTAGTACTTAGAACCAATGGTCAATGTTCGCTCTGTGTAAAATACACCAAACCCCTTCCCAGCCCCACCTGTGTGTCTCCAGCTCTTTCAGGACACAGGGAGGATTCAGGTGTGTATTTACACATAGTGGTGTTAATATTAACTTTTTAGCAAAGTTATCCAGAAAGAGTTCAGCCCTTTCTGTGGAGAGTGCTAAAGATTTTAAGAAGTATTTAAATTTTCAAAATAGTGCTTAAATTTTTCCTTTGGTTTTTATAAAGAAGCCAAAAGTTTTATGAAGATGTGCACGTGGTGGAGTTTAATTTTCAAAATAATAATTCTGTTAGTAATAACAGAAAGTTGTGGAGTTTTATAATTAGATTCAGGAAATTACCTGTCATACCTTGTAATGACAACTGTGGCCTACTTTTGACTCTTGAAAAGTCACAGAATCATCCCCAAATAATGACACAGTTTTGTTCAGAACCAGAGCAGTAGGTTTGCCAGAGGTACAGTGAGATTTCCATCCACACCCAGCTCAGGAGGCAAACCCTGTGTGACTCCAGGGGCTGGCTCCATGTAGGTCAGAATATTCCTGCAGAAGTTACTGGGGAAAAATATCTCTTGTTTATGTAACTTTTTCTCATTTCATCACTGGCCAAGGCTGTAAGTGTAACACCTGCTATTTATATTTAGCTTTTTTGCAGAATATTCTCAGGTTTTGGCACTGCTATTAAGTATCAGGTAGAGTAACTACAATATGCTTATGTGTCTTTCAGCTTGTAGAGCTCCTCCTACAACGGGCTCAGGTTTGCATTATGATACAAAAGTGTGAATGTGCTCTAGCAGGAGTCACCAGCCAGAACTTTGTGTTTCGATGAGAGGGTGGAGATTATGAAGTAATGAAATGAATGTTTTTAAAAATGGCAGATTCTTCTGCCCATTAATTCTATCCAGGAGGGCTGTTTGGGGGTTTATAGTTGTTGTTGTTTGTGGGGTTTTTTTGGTTGGTTGGTTGTTTTTTGTGAGAACGACTATTAAAGCCCTAAATTCTTGTTTTAAACAATGGCATTACACAGGGGATATTTTTTGCCTCTATAATCACTACATTCCAGTGACTATTTGGCTTGTTTGTAAGTGTGGAAAAGTCTGAGAACAGAGGCCTTAGTTCCAGAGCTTTCATTCAGATTTAATTATCTACTCATTTCTTCAGTTCCTCAAGCTGTGCACCAAGCTTCATTCTTCTTTTAAAGCTCCTAACTCCAAATCCTCTTCTTGTTGAGAAACCCAAAAGATCTGAGTGAAAAAAGCTGCTCAGTGTGGGGTGTAACAAGTGAGAAACCCAAAACACCAGGCTAGAAAAAGCTGGTCACTTTTTCTAGGGTGTCACAAGTTGAGTGGAATGTAAAAATCAAATTTTAGGGTGTCAATAGGTTTGATGAGGAGCAAGTCCACATGGTTAGATTTCATTTAATGGTTCACCTATGGCATTAATGTCTCTGGTATGTTTGTGTTTATTAGACCACCCACTGACTACTTTTCTCTCACAAATTTGAAAGGAAATCACCAAAAGTTCTCAAAATTATAAGCTGAGACAATGAGAATAAGAGGTAATTCTGCCAAAGGACTGTCAAGGTGGGATAAATTACCAGAGAATTACAAGTTCTGCAGTACAGTGAGATGAGTCTGTCAGAAAATCTGGTCTATCAGCAACACTGTTAAATGTTTCTTTTAATTGGCAGTGAGTCCAGAAATTCTGAGACATCAGAGTATCTTTTTTAATAATGACTGGACCTCCTTACTAAAATATTGTACACCACCAACCCTGAGTATCAGGGTATTTATTGTGTGGAAATGCAATGTGATTTTAAGGAACATGTCACATCCAAGGCTTTCCAATTCGAGTCCTTCATATCTGGCTCAGCTTCTCCCACCAGCTCACCCACGAGAACAGGACTTTTCAATATTCTCAGCTTCCCCAAAACACTTTCCACAAGCTCTGATGCATCAGAAAAGGCAAAGCAAATTGTACCTTGTGTAGCAAAATCAAGTTATGAGTGAAGGGAGGGAGTCTGGAACTGGGAAATGAGCAATAAAGAAACAACTATGGTGGAACAGCTCAAATTCCCTTTTTTTCCCCTCCTTTGTTTGGAAGACCATGAAGAGCTCCATGTGTCTCATGGTTAGGAACCTTCTCCAGCTAAAATATGTAGCAGAGAACTCACAGCAAAATAAAATCCTTCATTTTTCACCATGAAATATTAGGAGAAGCCAATTTCTCTTATTCAGTTTTGACTCAATGAGATTAATGCTCTTCATTCAGTAACTTCTATGAAATTATGGAAGCTATTTTTCAGATGAATTGGGAGCTTTCTCAAAGCCTAATCCACAGGAGCTGAGGAAAGCTATTGAACACTGAATCCCATGTTCCAGACTGATTTCTCTTGAACACCCACCCAAAGCAAAAGCACGTGAAAATAATTTCAAATCCTCAGCTGCTGTGGACATAAGTGACTTTTCTTTTTCCTTTAAGTTAAAGTCAACAGTTAAGCAGCAAACAGTTAAGTCATACTTCAAAGGTAATACTTGCACAAGTTTAACCTTTCTGGAGGTGCTGTCAGTCAAAGAATTTATGCACAAGTTCTTTTGAACATCCCCCAGACAATCTTCTTGTATGGTATCACTTTGCTTGAGCAGTCATGACAACAGTCATTTTATTTTGGAATATTCTTCTTTTTCTCTCAGTACACTCCAATAAACAGGTCTCTAACCAATCACTCCCAAATCATTTGCCTGGTATTTCCTATGAGATTTCACTGCAAAACAGCTAAAATAATTTGTAATATTACAGTTTCTTTGACTTTACTTACGGCACTCTGAGCTTTGGAAACTTCTGAATATCATTTTCAGACATGTTCTGGAAAGGAAACACATGGGAAATTTGACAAAACTGTGATTTACCCAAGTAAGTCCTACACATATATTCAAAAATGTGGCATGAATTCATGTGGTATTTAAGTGACTTCAGAAGCCAGGTACATTGAATTCCTTTGTGTCTGCACAGTGAAATGAGGCAGGATTGTGCATGATGGCAAAAAAAACCTGTGGATTTTTACATAGACAACTTTTGGGTGGAGTTTTGTTCTAAGAACCTTATCTGTAACACAGTACAGGAAAAACCCCATGTTCTAGTGGATACATAGCTGGAAAACTCCTTGGACTTCAAAGTGTTTGTTCCCCCCTCAACCATAACACAGCCACAGGACTGAGGCTCCTCCTGGCTGAGATTCGCTGTCTGGAGACCTTTCCTGATGCTCCTGCAGAGAATTACAAGTTCTACAGGACGGTGAGATGAGTCTGTCACAGAAAACCTGGTCCATCAGCAACATTGTTAAATGTTTCTTTTAATTGGCAGTGAGTCCAGAGCCATCCTTCTCTTCCTGCAGCATGTGCAAACCCACAGCTAGGACAGATTCAGTGAAAACTTTGGATTTAGTGGATGTAATGTTTTGTTTAGTTAATCACAAGCTTCATGAATTCTCTTTGGAACATGAATGATAGTCTGGTTCTCTTTGTCTTTTTTACTGGTCGCAGGAATAGGTTTCTAATTTCACACTGGTTCACAAGCTGTCAGTGTCAATGGTCAGGGCACAACAAATCCTGTCTGTGTGTTTCCACTCTCTTTTGCCTCTGGGAGGAGTGAAACAGGGGGAAAATGTACTGCTTTTATGGAAATGTCCTGCAGTACTTCCTGGAGAATTTTTTCTAAAAGCTTTTTAAGCTTCTCTCTGGAGTTCTATTCTGGTGATAAACCTGACAAATAATAGAGGTATAAACTCTTTTACAAGGGCACATTTCTGCTTTAAATATTAGAGAATTGTATTAGAATAAGTTACAAAATAATGGTTTTATTCCTACTCCATCCCAGCTGGGCTTTCCTTGTGGTAGCCAGTAGGCACAGAGAGGTGACTGAAAGTAGGATGTTATTCTGATTAATTACAGCAACATTTTCACAGCCAGGCTTATCATGTAGGTCTGACCCAGCAAACACTCAGCCTGAGCAGCTGCTTCTGTGCAAATGGAATTTGGCAGTTTCCAGTCACTCACAAGATGTAAAAAGATGTTTCTTGGGAAAACCACTCATAGAGAGAAGCAATTTTTTTTCCAGATTTCTTTGTACTCTGGATTATTTTACTGGATGTCTCCTTCTGTGGTTCTGTTTAGTGAATTTTTCTCTTTTTTCTTTTCATTTTACAATTGACAAGCAGTCAAAAGCTTAAAAAGAGTCTGAGCAGAGGTGAGCAGCTGCTTGGCTTGCTCAGTAGAAAACATCCTTTGAATCTGCTGGGGATGCCTCTGCACCCTGAGCTAAGTAATTACAGAAACACTCTGGAAATAATAGAAAATCACAGAAATCACACAGTTCTTGCACTTCTTATTTGCCAGAATGCCATTATGCCTCCAGAGCCAGAGCTCCCACTCCAGCCTCAGATCCTCCGAGCCTGAGCTAAGGAGGATCTCTTGGGGGCTGGAAGGAAAAATCCCCTGACACATCTGAATAATGCTGGCTGCACTCTCCAGTAGGAGAGAGGGGTCACATCCTGTTCCTGCAACAGGAGTTTGAAAAATCTTTATGTTGTGTTTCAATTAAATGTCAAAAACCTGAATATTAGGGCAAGTAAATGAAATGCACGAAACTTTAGAAGAGGTATGCAAAGATCTTCTCACTAATTAAACAGAAGGTCAAAATTACTACTTCTGGGGGAAATAGAATGGTTAATATTTGAAAATAAAAGTAAAAAGCAGTAAAATCCCTTACACATCTTCATGGATGTGAATTTAAGACCTGAAAAGAGCAGCTATGTCAGTGGAAGTTATCAGCTTTTCTAAACTTAAGCCAAGCCTGGACAATGTTGATTTAAAGTCACTGGGACTTTGCTTACTGGTTTTGATGCTCTTAAATTTTATCGATTTTGTGCATTGCTACAGAAGAAATGTAATTTTATTTACAGAGGAATGAAGGAGTTATTACAATGAAAGGCCAGTTGTTCTGACAGGGCTGTGTCTTCTTTAGTTTGAGAGGATAATTAATAAATGTGGGGTTTCTGTAGTTCATATTTGAAAACAAGAACTTCCTATAAAGGAAGAGATTAATTCAAGACAAGATTGTTGTTTTAGAGCTTCCCTGTCAGTTTAAAAAATACTAAAAAATATTCATATTGAACAACATGCTTGGGCTCCCAGCACTGCACATTTAAAGCAAGTTGTCTGGCTGATTTTAGCAAAAGCATTTACCTCCCATATTTATACCTCAGTAACCACCTGGAAAGTGGCTCTTCATCTGCCTCTGCAAAATAAGGAGGAGTCAAAGCCATCACTGGACTGGAATTTTACAGGAAGGAATTTTACAACCCCACTTACCAAGAACCTTTGTCCATTTATGCTGTGCTTCCTCACGACTTTCTCACAGTCCTTATACTTTAGCTGTCAATGAGAAGATGATGATTATTGCACCCTCAATTATAAGAATCAATTAAGACACCTAAACACATGGCTGGCTTTGAGTAGACACTTTCAAGATAACTTTTGCATGCTATGGCCTTTCCAAATGGCTCATTTTGTTCCATAAATATGGATTTTTAGGACAGATGTTCTTCAGTGGACTTGAGGGTTTTCATCCATTTAGGAACATGTAATTACTCACATTTACAAACCACCTCACAGTTGCCTGGCCCAAAGAAATATTTGGAAAATGGATTGTTGTGGTACTGACTGGGACAAGAGCAGAAGTAGAGCAAAAACCTTGTTATCTAGGAATCTTAAAGCTGACTGATCCCAGTCACAGGATTCATTATTGTCATCAGAAAGCTTTCACTTCTGGATGGAAATCCCACTTGTTAACCCTGGGAATAATCTATAATATTTGTAAAGCTTTTCCACAATATTATGTTCTCCAGCAGCATTTAGGACAAGGACCAGCTCTTTAGAAGTTGCTCAGGTACAGGTTGGCCATGAAGCAAAACATGACTTTTAAACATTTCCAGCAGTTGTGTCTTAAGTTGGTTTTTTGGGTTGGTTTTTTTTTTACTTTGAACAGTAACAACATAATGTAAGAACACAATTTATATTTTTGATCTGGCTAGAATGCATTTTGCTGTTTCAAGCTGGTCAGGTCCATATCAGAAGGAACCCAAAGAGAAGGCAGACAAAGTGAATTTTGGAGGCTTTGGGACAAAAGAATGGCTCTGACTCTGTCTGAAAATTTAGTTAGTGAAAGTTATGCAGCCAAACAACCCCATGCTGCTGGGATAGTTCCCCTAAAGCACAGAACCTCTCACAGGGAGCATTAATTCCTTTGCAGTTCTATCCCAAATTTCATTTTAAGGTGTAACATTGTAACTTGGTGTAGGTGAGAGCGGATCCTGGAACCCACCGAACAGCAGAAGGGATTTTTAGGAGCCACCTTCAGTTATTCATAAGAAGAAACAGACCTAACTGGTAAATATTTTAGGATACAAATTAAAACTTCTGTGCTGACTGAGGACTTCAACCTGTACATAATTTTTTTCATGCAGTGAGTGCTATCATGATGTCACCAGCACAAGTCTGTGTGCAGAAGGAAGCAACACATCCCTGTGACTGAGACCTGCTCTCATTCTTAAAGTAATTGATAAAAAATACTGTTTAGTTATTAAAAATAATAAACCTTGGACTCTCCCAAACATGAACATCTTTGCTTTTTCTAAAAAAGAAAAAGAAATCGGAAATTATTTGAAAATTTGGTTCTTCATTGGTTCATTCATTCTCTGAGTTTATCTGGGGACAAGATCTGGTCACTTGTGACAGGGGCCCAGAGCTGGCTGACTTGGGCTGACATTATTACCCAGATTTTTTTAGATGACTTAAACAGCTTTTGCCCTGATTTATCTCCCCAAGGATGGAATGCTGCTATCTCTGTTCTGGAGGGTATCTTGATCACTAGAAGGGAGGCACTACAGATAAATGTGCATTCAGTCATGGTAGAACTTACAGTTGATCCTCTTATCACTGTTCAGAATATCATTATCAGATCTTTCAGAAAGCTGCTTTTCCCTTCCTAATTTCTTGGAAAAGGTGATCCAACTCCCCCTGCACCGTTGTTGTCATGTTTTTCGTACTTGTCTGAAGCTACCTGTTGATAATGATCTCATCTGTTCCATCTCCAGTTTTTGGTTTCACTTTCCTGTGCCCCTAACCCCTGCACCCTAAAATTAGGGGCTTGTAAGTCATTGGCAGTTTCACTTCTCAGGAGATTTGGTAGACACAGACTGGTTTTGATCTACTCATCTTTATTAAATAGTTCTGCATTCTATTATCAAACTTGCCTCAACTCCCCAGATAAAACTCTCACAGAGCTATAGGAGCCATTGAAAAAAACAAACTTCCCATTATTTCAAAATGAAGCCCAAGGTGTTCCAAGTCTTGGATGTGATAAACAAAGACATTCAGAGGCTCATTTGTGACACTGAGCAATTTGGAAAAGAATATCACTTCTGAAAATCATTGATGATGAAACAGAAAACTTGTAATCTTCACACCGTAGCGCCTTCTGCACAACAGAGCGTGGTAGTAAGGTGTTTATTTTCCCTAAAAAGCCATGAGTTTCTCTTGTACACAATTTAAAAATGCCTTTCAGGGTTTATTTTCCCTACCCAGTTTAACCCAGCTTCTCATGTGATTTTACTTTGAGTTCTGCAGCGAGCTTTATAAAATACCCGCATTTGGCCCAAGCAGCGTCGGAGCAGCTCACTCCTCCACCAGAGGAAGACAAAACCCAGCCAGACTCACCGTCCTGAAATATTCTGCCAAGTCATCTGGGTCCCAGGTGAGCACCTCGGAGCGGTAGGGGACGTTCCTGAGGTCCATGGCAGCTTCTGCCCCCGGGCAGTCGGGGAGCGCTCACAGCAGCGCTGCCGATGGCACAGCCATGAACTGATTCCCTCTGCGCAGCCACCCCCGAGGGACTCCTCGCCCAACACCCGGCTGCTTCTGTCAAGGAACTGTTCTGGTCAGTTTAGAATTATGTTGTGAGGACCTTCCAGAGCGACGCTGCTTCCTCTGGTACAAAATGGTCTCTTCTCAGAAAAGTTTCAGCTCGTCAGCCTCACCACTTCCTCTCTCTGAATATAAATAAGTAAACAAGGAAGCACAGCAGAGTGTTGAAAATGCTCTGCTACATATAAGTAAGCTCCTATGGGCCCTTTTGCTCCTAATTGCACACAGAAATATTTATCTATTTACTCACATTATACAGCATAAAAATACTGTCATGTTATCTACATAGGTGTGGGTTACCCTTCTGGGCAAGTGTAGCCCAAGAAAAAAACATTCACTTAAGAGAAACTGCTTCAATTTACCTCAGTACCTGAAGTGTCTGTCTCTGTACAATAAAAGGTTGTTGTCAGGGCTGTACATAATAAGGAACTAATGAATTAACGATGGAGTTACAGTCAGCATCCCTTCAAACAAAGAATCACTCAGTGAAACTAAAAAATGTACAAGTTTAGATGAAAAATTATTACATTACCATTGTATCACTGCATCACGTTCTGGCTACTTCTTATGAGGATTTTTGTATCTGAAAAAGAATTCACAAAGCCATAATGTTACCACGGGGACATGATAGACTTTCATCTGTCCTGCACAGCCAATTCAGGCACCTTCCCATCAGTAGGTCATTGAGTAATTCCAAGTGTGTCTGGTTCTTTAAAAACAGTCAGCATGTCCATTCTCCCTTTTCTTGTTGTGGAACCTCCTTCCAAAGCTGTGCAGGTTCTGAACCACTGGAAAGGAAAGTTTCTCTTCTTTTTATGGAGAAATGAAATGCCTCCCTCTTGTTTCCAGTCACTGAAGACCTCCTCACCTCGTGTCTGCACCCTGCAGGTGTGCTGCATACAAGTGCATGTATTTGAGATCAAGCCCACGAGCCTTCACACTAAGAGCTTTCCTTCTGAAATCAGGGTCTGATTTAGAGTAGCTCACTTTTTCCTGGAGAAATTCTGGTAAATGGTAGCAGCATGGTATTTAAAACTCTCTGAAATTAAACTGCTGTCACAGCTGCTCTAAGCAGTGCAGCATTTATCAAATACATGCTACAGCTGGGTTTTCTGGGGTCTCACTTGCAATTGCCTGTGTGAATCATCTGAGGCATGTCCTGACAGTACCACAGAAACACCATCACCTCTAGGCTTGGGGATGCAATAGGATTAAATCAACTGATAACAGAGAATCCCCAAAGGAAAAGTTGCTTTGCTGGTGCGTTGTCAGCAGTGGCAAAGGGGAGGTTACATAAGTACACCTCAGACAGCCCAGCCCCTGGATTTCACAGGAAGAAGCCTGTGCTAAAATTTGTAATTCCTCATTCTAATACATGTTTCATTACCTTCTAATCTGATTTCTATCCCAAACCCAGTGTAGCAGATCTAATTGCAATGGTGTTACTCCTTATTTGTACTAATGAGAAACTAATTAGTCTGGTCAGAATTTACACTGGTGATGTTACAGGAGATTGCAGTGTCATTTATTCTGATGCTGGGACTAGAGGAAAGCAGCCACCTTTGAAGTCCATCTCCCAGTCTCGAGAGCAGCTAGCACAGAAACTCTAACACATGTATCCATTATTATTTGCTTGCATCCTGCCTGTGGCACTCTAAGTACATCAGAGCTACATGCAGATTTCATGCATTTCTTGCAAAACCCAGCTGCACAGCACCTTGAGCTCTGTCTGTCTCCACTACTCCTTTTGTAACATCCTAAACACATTGGCTGTGGAGCCCCAGTGAGGCTTGCTGAGGAAACACCACCCTGTGTTTTCTATATTTGAATTTTCAGATGCACTCCTACATCAGTTGGCAGTCTCAGGAGATGGATTTTAAGCTCTTAGATTTTCAAAAGCTGAAAAACATTGACTCTACTGCTATTATCAGGTACATATCTTTTTATTGAGACTTTTTTTCCTCTTTTTAAAAATCCAGGTGTCTCATAGGTATTTTATAGCCTGCAGTTACACAGCCTTCACACAAAAAAAGTGTCTCTTCAGCTACAGCTGCCAATGGTAAGTTCTTTCTGATGCAGGGATGGTCTGGTGAGTGATGTTTGAAAATGTGAGACTCAAACTATTTCAGACAACACAGGGGGGAAATTCACACTGCTGACATTCTGCTTTCTTCAAAGAGCACAACTTTTTCCATTTTCTCTCACCTCTCTCTGGTGGTCTTCTGCCCTGTTTTAAGTGGAATCAAGGGATTACTCTGAACCACTTCCAGAAGGGTTTATTTTTCTAGAATAACTCAGGTTACACGTCCATATTCCTAGAGCCAAACAAAAAAAAAAAAGTAAGAATTTAAGGAAGCATTTAGTCTTCGTGTTCATCTCACTCCCAAAGGGAAGTGGATCCTTATGATGTGGTTTTCTTCTGTCCTGACCAATTTTATTTTTAAAAGACTGGGGTAGATTCTTCCTTTTACCTTGGAAATATTTACCCCAGACTGCCTATAGTTCTCCTTTTAACATGGCATGCCCAACTCCCAGGCTGTGTTACCTGCCTTTAACTGTGAGAGACTGAAATATCATCATTAATTTGCTGCTTTGCTGAGGCCAGACCAAGGGGGAGGAGGAGAAGTTTTGGGTGTGTGGTGGCCAAACCTCTGATCATAAGAACAGCCCCAGTGCCCAGGGGGTTCAGATATTTTCTGAATTTTCAGATATTTTCATCAGCCACCATGGGAGGATGAGCACAACAAACTGAGCTTTGCTTAGCACCCAGCTGGGTTCAGAGCCAGGTGAGGGAGACAAGGGGAGCAGACCCTTGGAGGTTGGATAATGCTTTTTACCACACCAATGTCCTCCCTTACACACCTGGCTCAGGTGTAGGACTCCCCCCTGGGGAAAGTATCAGCATATTCACATTCACACCTAGCCCAATTTGGAAAAGGAATTTGTAGGAATGGAACTTCCAGGATTGCTCCCCACCCAGTGGCAGAATCACAGCCCCACACTGGTGACTGCCAGGTGCAAGAGCAGGGATGGATGGGCACTGAATATGACATTTTAATGGGAAGAGCAGCTGAGGTAGATGCTAACCAACCTACCTGCCTCTGGAGTGAATGGTTTGAATAAAACTGAGTCTGAGACACTGGCTTCAAATCCAATTTCACACAAAACAAGCAAACAAAAAATGTGTTCTCTGTAGGAACTCAGCAAAGATTTTCCTGGATGGAAAACAAAATATGCCTACTTGAAGAAGGATCTTTTCCATTGCCAGTGAATTGTGTTAAGATGGAGCTTAGGCAATTCCAAAAGGCCTAAAATCCTAAAATACTGCAGAGTGCAGCTGGACCCTATTCAGAAACCAAAGAGAATCAAATATCTACTAAAGTACTGTAAAAAGCAAGCCAACTACTCAGTGATATTCTAGCAAGAGCAGTTTGCTCAGGTACACGTTTTATTCCACTGTGTTTGGGTTGTAAGTGACATTTTCTGTCTGGTTTGTCCAGAGCTGCTGCAAAGAAGTGCAGAGAACACTCAGGAGACCTCAGCAGAGCTCTCTACTGAGGAAAGACTGAACAAAATGCTTGCTATATCACAGAGAGGGAAGTTGGAGAAGAGGGAAGGAAAAAAGGAGATAAACTTTGTGACTTTGGGTGATAGAGCCAGTTGTCCTCATGATCTGAGAAGGGATCTGCTCACAAGCAAAGCTGTGCAAGCTTCAGAAGGAGGAATTGGGGACTGAAGAACTCTCCCCCAGCATTTGGGCTGCTCAGTGCAGCTCAGCAGCTCAGTTCAGGAGCTGCCAAACAGGGTCAGCTGTGCTGTGACACAGAAGGGGCCAAAAGGACCACTGGAAAGGATGTCCTGTTTTGGGTATGACCCTTGTGTACTGATAGTGTCTTCCAGGTACAGACCTCTGCCAGTGAACACACTGGTTTGGTGCCTGAGTTCTCCAGTTTGATGGAGACATTGGAGCTTAGGGTAAAGATGAAGAGAGTTAAACCCAAACCCTTTCCCTCAGCCTGGCCTAACTGCTCAAACCCTTTCCACCTGTGCTGTCAAAAGCACAGTTCCCTCCCCCAGCTCCAGGCCAGCCTGCTGCCAGGGGGGAGCTGCCAAGCCCTGGGCTCTGTAGGGCTCCAGTTTGCCCCAGGTCTCTTTTCCAGCAGCCCAGCTCCCTTTTGCTCTGGCTCCCAGCTGATCCCTGCCCTTCCCAGCCCCTCTGCACCACTGCAGGACTGGGCTGTGGTGGGGAACCTGCCAGCTCCACTGGAAACCGGTCTGTGGGAGCTGCTGTGCCTGAGGTATTCCCATGCAGTGCTTCCATAACAGGCTTTCCATTTGCTTTGCCTTCTTTTGGGTTTTGGTAGGGGTTTTTTAGGTACAGATTTATTAAAAAAACAGAACTGTTCTCTTTCAGCAACGATAACGGAAAAAAAATTAAGATTTTTGTTTCATTTAAGTTTTTTTAAACAGCAGCATTTCAAGTCTATCCAACTATTCTGGCAGCTAAAATATGATTATTTTAACCCATTTTGCTATTTTGATCAAATGAACTATTGACACCCATAAGCAGCTTAGTGGCTCTGACACTGTTCCTGGGTGATCTCCTTTTATTCAGACAGGCAGTTGTTTTCTAACCTAAACAAAGCTACTTTGTAGCTTCAACTCTACAGAACTTGCAGAGTTTATACTGTAAACTGGTTGACAACACGGGATTTTGGTCATTGTTGCACTGTTCCATTCACAAACTCAGAACTGGATTCTGATCCTACTGGATTCCCAATTCTTTAAATATTTCAACAACTTGCTGACCAGTAAGAAAAGCACCTGTGAGTTTGCTGTGAAAAAGAAAAAAGCTTCTACAGCTTTTTCGCCGACATACACTCATTTCAGACCTTCTCAGGAAAAGATTTTGTCAATCCTGAAAGTTTTCAAGAGCGAGTTTCACACGCCAGAAAATACACAGGTGACTCGGAGAAAACTGCTGCTAGCCAGGATCGTTTGGGGAGTTTTGGTTTTAATGTTAGTTTTGTTTTCAATATTTATGTTCCTCTCTGTGACTGCCTGAGAGTTTCCAAGGACCTGAATTCTTGAACATCCCCTGCTTTTCAACTTTTCACCGTTATGTTCAAAATGCAGTGTGTTCACAAGAGGGTTTTTCTTTTCTTATAAACAAGCACTTTGCATATATTTTAAATTGTGCACATGTATTGTACTATGAGTGGGCTAAAGACAATTCTTTTTATTCCCTGGCTCGTTATGAAGGAGGGCCAGCACAGGTCAAAACTCTTGTCCATTGGAGCATCCTGACCTGTCAGGTCTCTCCTCTGAGATGTGGATTAAAGAAGAGCAGAGCAGAATCTCACCTTGATCTTCCCTTCCCACTCACGTTATAGAATACCAGCAACTGTTTGTTCCAAACAAATGGCAGAGGATTAAAATGGATAAAAATATATGAATGTTTTTCTCTTTTCTCTCCAGCCAACGAATACAATTTGAGATTGTGTAGGAGAGAAGATTCAGTCTCATTTTGCCATCTAGTGGCAACACTTTGGCTGAGACGTGTTTTGGAAAAGCAAGCTGGGGTGGGTATGAGTTACTAATTCCTTAGAATAATCAGTTCTTTTTCTACTCAAAACATTTAAAAGCCTAGTTACATTTTCTAGCAGCACTGCACAAACAGGCACAGTGCTAAAATGAGCTTCCATTTGCAGGTACTTGGGTGAGCAGAGCCTGTTTAGGTAGCTGAGCGTGTTTTGTCCTGTCTGTATCAATCTGGATCACTAGTGAGTTTTTTTTTCCTTGTGGATATGAATCATTAACTTCCCTTTCTACTTGCTCTTGGATTTTTACCAAGACAGTGGTGTAGCCAAGCAGTTTATTTTTAGAAATATGCAGGACAGCCCAAGGCAGACTGGCTGGACAAGCTATTTTTTCCTTCCTAAGGAGAAAAACCAAGTTTTAAACTTTTTTTTTTTCAGTCATTATAATTTTGTATTCAATTTATACTTCTCTGATATGAGTTTTTGTGTGTGTCTGTCTGTATTTTCAGGTTTATAGTAGTATTTTTTTTTCCTCTTCCCACAGATTTTGAGGTACTGATCATTATCTGGACATGCAAGATCCCATGGTGCTGCTTTGGGATGGAACAAATGAGCATACCCTGGCAAGTGATGATGTTGTGGAGGGTTTGGAATTGTTCTGTGGGGTCCAAAACAGTGGGGCTGCATTCCTGTGCCAGAAGAGCTGCTCTGTTACAAGCTGCCACAGCAGGAGTAACCAGAGTTCTTGTTAATGGGTCCCTTGGGGAGCATTAGAGGTGAACTGACACTGAACGAGTGGGGTTTGTAAATAAATACGTGTAGGGTCTGCTTTAGAACCATTTAGAAGCCACGGAAGCAGATATGTATCCATTCTGGTTATTATCTACAGTAATGCAACAATATAAAAGCATAGGAAGAGCAGGGAGGAAAATGTATAAGAATGGAGTAGAGGGAAGGATAAGAGTGGAAAGACCTCACCACCTGTGGATCCAGTAACCAGACTTGATTGCTGCAATTTTGATGTCTGGTGATCTGAGTGATGGTCACAGTCTTGATCCATCGGGGGTGGAGAAAAGCCCAAGAAACAGAGGTATTAACACGTGGGTTAATCCACATTTAGCTTTAGATGGAACACGCAGGTACCTCCCCTGGGATGGGGAATTTTACACAATTTTACAGAAGGGTCTTTGATGTTTTATGACCCCTTCTAAGTCACAGCCCTCTCACTCGAGCAAAGTTGAGCCTGTTATGCCCCATCAGAAGGGAAGAAAGCCTTCAGCCCCAGGTGGGTGAATGTCCCCCTTCCTTGGGGGCAGGAGGGGACATTGGCATGAAAACAAGCACCGTGGTCTGGCCTTCTCCCTCACCTGGCTCAAACCTCAGAGCCTCGGGGTTGTGGGTGTGCACGCCCCTGTCTCAGGCACATCAGGTTTTGCCACCACACCCCCAAAAAGTTTGGTCCTCGCCCTGATCCCGGCGCCAGCAAAGCACCGGGCGCCTCCACAAATGGACGACTGAGCCATTGACCACCATTAACATCTCGGCCTCTCACTCAGGTGCACTTGGTAATGCAGAGGTTCGTGCCAGTGCACTCTCCTGTGCATCACACATTATTGTTTGAAGGATTTCTTCACACGAGATGTTTCTGACCCCCCAAAATTCGCCTTTCTTAGCAGGCATTGGAAAAAGCAGCACAAAGCCTCCCAGCTGTGCAAGTATGAGTAGGTCCAAACCCGGCATATCTTTTTGGGGCGTTGTTACCTGAGGTCTCACTGCACCGACGATCGGACTAGAGGGTCTCGAAGGCCTCTTCCGACCTTGCCGATTTTGTTACGAGAGTTCGGTGGTGCTGACGTGCCTCTTACAGCAACTCCTCGCCTTCCCTACCGCTACCTCGCCTCGCACACAAGTGCACGAGCACACGGAGACGCAGGCGCGGCCAGGCGAGACAAAGCGAGGCCAGAGCCCGAGGGGCGGGCGGTGCTGCCGGGGGGTCTGTCCGGGGTGGAGAATGAGGGGGACGGGGGTGGGTCCTTTCCTCCCGGCGGCGGGAGCGTCGAGAGCGGCGGGAAGCGCGCGGGGAGCACGAGCGGGACGAGCGGCCGCGATGGACGGCAAGGTGAGCGCTGGCGGGACTCGGCTCGGGCGCCCTTTCCCGGGGGACCGGAGCCCCCCAGCCCCGGTGTGGGCACNCGCCGCACCCCGCGCCCTTTCCCGCGGGGCCGGGGCCGCGCGGGACCCCCGTTAGCACCGGGGGCTGTGGAGACGAGAGGAGAGCCGGGTTGGGGTCTGCACGCAGCCCAGGCATCCCCCGGGCCGGTTCCCTGGGCTGGGGCCCACCCGGGAGCCACAGGGCCGGGCCACGAGGCTCTGAGGAGGGAACGGGGCTGGTCTTTTATCGCGCTTTCTTCTGCACATGCTTCCCCACCTTTGTCCGAAGTTGGGGTTTAGTTTTCATGAAAGATGAAACCCCTTGGAGACCGAGAGGTGCCACCACCTGCTGGCATTCACTGTTAGCTGGTGATCTTTTACCTCAGTCCTTTCCCAGTTGAGGTGTGTGAATACGGGCCATTGGCTGGTTCCTAATGCTGATGAGGAAGATCGCACAGGATTTTTTACTTGGTATAAATAATTTGTTACTGAGTATATTTCGTTTGCTAGACTCCAGCATCTATGCTGCTTAGTGCCCCCAGTTCTGTCCCCAGGATACCAGTCACTCTCTCCCCGGTGGTTTTGGAGGTGTCAGGGTCAGTCCGCACAACCCTCCCGGGCACAGGGCCTAGGCAGAAACGGCAGGTTTCATTGATATTAACCTGCGTGGGCAATTCCATTCCTTTGAGGACCGCAAAGGGTTAAACAGCACTTGTTTGGGCCGGTATATTTGATGGCATGGCGTCCAATTTTAGAAATTTGTGGAGATAAGATTTCACGGGTCTTATCAGGAGCCTGGGAGGTAGCGGAACGCATTGTGAGGTTTAAATTCGTTTTTGTTGTGCCAGTATATATTACTCACTTACAGTTACGGATACATTATATCTCCACTAAAACTTCCCTTTCGTATTTTGTGTCAGTATTGGAAACCGAGTAAATAAATTTCCCCCTCGTTGGTTGAAAGTTGTGCTTCGCATATTATGGTTATATTTCCCTGTGCTAAATTCACGTTATTAACCTGAGCTCCTAAATTGGTACAATTATGGCTTATTCATTAGCAGTGCTCATTGAAATGCGTTCAGGTTTAAGCGTGATTTCAGCCATTGCCACGGTGACCGTGACAGATGGAAAAGTGAAGTTGCCATCCAGTGGGTCAGGTGATTTCTGTGCCCAGTCTGGTTCATGAGGAGAGAATTAAGAATTAATTCATGTGAGGAGAATTAAGCAGTCCTCCAGTGCATAACTCGACCTTCAGTGGAGACGTGCCGGCGTCATTTCCACTACCATTTTCTGGGGAAGTGGAACAATACAAGTCTCGGCGGGGCTGTTATCCCATTAAACACCGAAAAAAGCCACCGTGCCCGAATTCTGTGTTTTGTAGCCCTGCTGTGGGTAGTTTCCCAGGCACGTGTGCCGCGAGGTTCAGCGGGCCACAGGCACAGTGCCACTTTGTGCCGCTTTGACCGTAGCAGGTTGTCCTGCTCCTAAAGCTGGCAGAGACTCGCCTTTGATGGAAGGTGGAGCGCCTCTTCGAGGCTTTGCCGAGAATGCTCACGCTGGCCACAGCGATTGTTTCGTTGCTGAAGTACCCTGAGTGTCCCTCTCGGCCGTTAGTGGCTTCGGGCTCTTTTTCAATCGGCCATTAGCCCGTTCTGTGCTCCCATTTCACCGAGGGTGGTACGGGTGTGGACAGCCCATTGAATTCTACCTTTTTGGCCCACTGTACCTACTTACATGGAAAATGTGAGCTTGTTTCACTGCTCAGACCAGAGATCAAAGTTCCTGTTCCCATTCAGAACATCTCTGTTCTGTCTCCTGAAGTTACTCCAACTAAACAGTGAAGGCAAGGCCCTTTTGGTCAGGGCCAGTTTGAAGCAGGTTAAATTAGGTGCCATGCTCCACAAAACCCCATCCTGCTGTTACAGGATCGTGGGGGTGTACTGCTCCTGTTAAAAATTATTTTTAATTATTTTTACTAACTTTAGTCAGGGTTTTTTTCACCTTTGCCCGGGGGGAGGGGAATTGCAGTTTTTGCAATTCTTAAAAATAATGGTTGTTTATATAACTCTTTCCACCTCTGTTTTCTAGGTGGACGACCTGTAAATCCTAATTCCTGGGAATGGTCAGTTAGTCTGACATTACACGTAGAATTCTTGGTATCACCACGAAAATCATTCCATCCCACATTGCACCCAAACCGGTGATGGAGTGAATTTCGTGGTGATACCAAGAATGCATGCCTTGGTGCTGCAGAGGTGGGGATTTCCCTGTGCTCTAAAATTTCAGCAACACTCCTGGACAATTGTGCATTAAAGGCTGTATCATTTCTAATTTCATCCCGTCTTGGAACAAGGCAGAATTTGGCCAGTCTCCAGGAGATGCAGTTAATTTTCTAATCTGCACAATGTCAGGAGGATTTGGAGCCCACATAAGCATTAGCTTAGCTTTCTCCTCCAACTTTTGTTTTCCTTTCTGTCCTCCTGTAACTGTCTCTGCAGCTGTTCTATTTTCAAGGACAGTAATAACTCAGCTGCTTTCCACTTCACTTGTCAGTTCTTGTTTCTCTTTAATATAATCTTTTCTCTACTGGCAGGCAACCTTCCACTCTCTCAGGCTACTCCAAGCCCCATCCAACCCGGCCTTGATCACTTCCAGGGATGGGGCAGCCACAGCTGGGCAACCTCTGCCAGTGCCTCAGCATCTTCACAGGGATGATTTTCTTCCCAATATATTCAATATAACCCATTGTCTTTCACTTTAAAGCTGTCATGATGCAATGGCTCACCTTGGCTCTGTGCTCCAGCCCCTTTTTGCAGTACCAGGCAGCTGCTGCCTGTGTTTTGTCTTTCCAAGCCCTTACAGGGCTGTTGGAAACTGTTGTTGACTTTGGGCTCTAACAAAGTTGCAGGACTTTGTCATGTGGAGCAGACTTAGACAGCCCTTGGGATGGGAGTGTTGGGAGGCTCCTCAGGTCTCCTGAGAGCGGAGGGGTTCATTTCCTCACCACGTGCTGGCCGGCAGTGGATCTTGCAGTTCCCTCCTGGGGCTGGGAGGCTGAAAGCTCTTTGCTCAGACCATCATCCCCTCCTTCAGGCGTGGACCAACGGGATCAACGAGGCCAGCAAGATGGCCCTGCTTGCCTGGCAGCAGGAGACCGGCATCGAGCTGGTGCAAATCAACGGGCAGAGGCGCTACGGAGGGCCCCCCGCAGGTACATCGTGTCAGGAGAGCAGCTCGGGCACGGCGGGGCCCGGTGGGGCGGTGGGGCTCACCATGGGCACCGTGTCCCCGTGTCCCCGTGTCCCTGTGTCCCCATGTCCCTGTGTCCCCACGTCCCCACGTCCCCGTGTCCCCGTGTCCCTGTGTCCCCGTGTCCCCGTGTCCCCGCAGGCTGGGCGGGCGGCCCGCCGCCGGCCGGCTCCGAGGTGTACATCGCGCGGCTGCCGCAGGACATCTACGAGAACACCCTGATCCCGCTGTTCGAGAGCGTGGGGAAGCTCTACGAGTTCCGCCTCATGATGACCTTCAGCGGCCTCAACCGGGGCTTCGCCTACGCCAGGTACTGCTCCCCGCAGGACGCCAGGAGAGCCATCGCCGCCTTCCACCGCTTCCCGCTGCGCGAGGGCTGCGCCATCATCGTGTGCCGGAGCACCCAGAAGCGCGAGCTGGTCCTCAGCGGCCTGGCCGCCCCGGTGAGCCGGCAGGAGCTGGAGGCCGCGCTGCAGGCGGCCACTGAGGGCATCCTCAGCGTCACCCTGCACGCCAGCCCCTTCCAGAGGCAGGCCAAGCTCGCCCTGCTCAAGTACAGCTCGCACGAGGCTGCTGCCCTGGCCAAGAAGGCCCTGATGGAAGGTGAGTGGTGCTGAGGGATGCTGCTTGGGCCGGTCTTCCCGGTGTCTCCAGGCTTGGCTGTAAGGTGCCTGCAGCCTTGAGACACCCCTCGTTCTCTCCCTGTGTCCTGTGGGATGCCAGCTGCCCATGGTGCAGTTGGTCTCCAGCAGTTCTGGTGATGGTGGCATGAAGGGGCTGCTGCTGGAGGTCTCCAGGAAGCTGCCTGCTCCAAGCAGGAGCATCACCAGTACCAGTTCAGGGCATCCAGAACACTGACCAAGTTATTAAACCTTTCCAGTGGAGCTACCCAACCCCTCAGTGTCCCTTAAACCCTTCCAAGGAAGCTGCCTAACCCCTCAGTGTGCCTTAAACACTCCTGATGGAGCTGCTCAACCCCTCTGAGCCCCATCCCATGATTGCAATGCCCTGACATCCACCCAGGACCTCCAAAGTCCTGGTTTGTACCCATTTCTGCCCCAGCTGAGAGGCATTTGGCTTGGCTAATCTGTTCACCTTGTCCCTAAAGTCAAGCTGCCCCTAAAATCCTGGAGATCACTGTAACGGATGGGATGGGATGGGATGGGATGGGATGGGAT
>VZRX01005691.1:192104-240677 GCA_013398075.1 Notiomystis cincta | reverse complement strand
CTAGAAGTTACATTGTTAAGATCAAACATTCTCTCTTTCCAGATGGAGTTACAATATCTGTCTTTTATATATATATATTTTAATATATATAGTGTATATATACCAGGGTGTATATATATTCTTCTCTTTTTTTTAATCGTTCTTTCCATTAAAAGAAACTAGACTTGTAAGCTCTTGTAAATTATAATGTAAAACATTTTTTTTAACCAGACAGTTCCCAATTTTGCCCGAGGCAACTGGAATAGCTGTGCCACGGAAGGCAATAGGAAGGTGATTAATATGAATTTGTGACATATTTGAAAGATGGGTCTTTTGCCATATAAAGATTATCAAACACATGTGCTCTTCCCCATTAATTCTGCAGCCCTCCCAGGAAAGCCACAAAGCCCAGCTCCTTTGTTTCCAGGGTGGGTTTTTGTTTTTTTAAATGTACCTTTCGGTCCCCTTGATTACCCTGTATTTGATTTTTATAGGGCATCTGCTCACTCTGCTGTGTGGGTTCTCTGGCCCTTTTATTTCCCCGTTAATCGGATCCCGCGAAGGCAGCGGTGCCAGGGCCTCTGACGAAATCCGTGTGTGTGTTGTATTTAACTTTTAGCCGTGCAAATTCCATGCTCTGTTTGCCGTCTGCCCGGCGGGAACTGGGGGCCGCTTCCCGCCAGGGGAGGCAGCGGGGCCTCCCACGACGTGCTCTGCCACCGGGAGCAGAGCGTGCGGGGCCGGCGGCGGCAGGAGCAGCGATGGGCAGGTCCCCGCTGCCTTGTCCGTCCCCTGGCGCTTGCGGACCCGGGCGGTGGCTCTGCAGGCCTGTGGGAACAGGGCAGGGCTGCGGGGCCGGGCACGGCAGGCACCGGCTTCCCTGGGGCTGGGTGCAGCCCTGAACCTTCTCCGTGAAGGGAGCTCCCCGGAGCCTGCCTGCCTCGAGCAGGAGTGTGGGTGTTCGCTGCCCAGAAAAGGGATGGGGTTTTTGAGGAGCTGTGGTTTCTGTCAGCCTCCTGATCTGCTCCTGGCCCACATCACAGCAAGTCTGGATGGCAGAGGAGCATTCCTAGGCTCTGCCCTGTCCCATGTCAAGTATCCCTGGCACAGCTGCCCATAGCACAGAGCTGTTCTGCCCCTCTCTCAGTAACCTGCTCCATAGGGCTTGGTGCACACTGGCTTGCTTGGTCAGGGCTCCTGGGGCCATGGAGTTCTTGCATAGCTCAGCCCCTTTCTCCTGACCATCCCAAAGCCCTGTTCATGTCAGGGAAGTGGCATCCACTGTGAGGGTGTCATCCCACCCCCTTGTCACCGCTGGATTAGCTCCATCCCTCCTGTCCTGCAAAGAACTGCCTCTGCCTTCAACCAGGCAGTGTAGTCCGTTTGGCACTGCCTGGAGTGCTGCTGAAGCCCCGGGGCTGGCTCCACGACAGGTGGATGTGTTTGCCACAACTGAAGTGCTCCCACCTGCTGTTCCTGGTTTTTCTTCTATTTCTTGTCTTGCTTCTGGAGCAGAGAAAGTGAAGGGAGTTGGCCTCCAGCTCCTTTTCCATCAAGAAGGTGAAGAAGCTGTGAGCACTCTGCAGGGGTGAGGATGAGGAGGTGCAGGGGCAGTGCTGGCTGTCCTGGAGCCCCTAGGGACAGCTGGCTGCCTGCAGCCATGGGACAGGACAGGGGCTTTGCTGGGGCAAACACTGCAGTACTCCAGAGAAAAGTGGGAGCTATCTCCTGACCAGTGCCATAGTCCCAACCCCATCTGACCTCCAGAGCTGTGCAAGCTCCAGGCACCTGTAGCAGATGCTGGAGAGTTGCCCCAGGGACATGCAAGGCTCTGCCCCAGGCCACCCATGGCTGCCCTGTGGCCACTAGCCCTGGTGCATGGGGCTGTTTCACCTCTGTCCCAGGCAGGCTGGGTGCCAGTGACCCGATTGGGAGCTGCTGGCTGCCGGTGGCTGTCCCTAAGCACCTCACTCACCAGGTGACAGCTGGAGTTGCTGCAGCCCCTGCTGCCTTTGAGGCTACCATGTCCTGCACCAGCTTCTGAGCTGCCCACACCGGGCTGGAGAGCTCCTGCCAGCATCCCAAGTGCCCAGCCCTTGTGTAGCTGCTCTCTTCCAGTAACTCTTGCATGCCCAACACCTGCAGGTGCTGCCTTGCCTGAGTGAGGGGCTGGCTGCCCCTGGAAACACTGCGTTGTCCCCAGCACTCACTGTCAGTAGAGTTCCTCCTCCTTCTGCCCCGCCCAAGGCTTCAGTCTGTGGTGGGAGGGGCCCCCGGTCCCTGCTCTGGTGTTTCGCAGGGCCTTGGAAGGGCTCAGGCATCCCAATGGGAGCCTGCGTTTATGTGCTGCCCACTGTGGGCACTGGTGGCCCTGGCTGCATGCCCTGCTCTGGGCTGCTGCCCACCTGCCCACCCTGTGTCCCCTGCACCTGCCTTTCAAGTGTAACTGGCCATCGATCCACCATGACAATGTCCTCCGAGTCACATTCTTGCCTGCAGGAGTAGAGGGCAAAGGCCAAGTTCTTAGTTTTCATAAAAAACTAATTAGATGACTTCCATCAAAAAAGGGTCAATAAAGCTGATCAGGGCTGCACAGAAAGAACTGGTAAAACCCCTGTGACCTCAGCCTGGAGCAAGTGGGCTGGACTGCCCCTGCCCTCTGGGAGCTGCCCACTCGGTGCCAGCTGGATACCTGTGTCCCTGTCACCCAGTGGCAGTCTGGCACAGGGCAGGTTCCTTGGGCACCTGGATGCAGTCCTGGTCCCTGCGCAGCTGAGTATGGCTCCTGCACCCCACAGTGTTGCACTCATGCTGGCTCAGCTGGCCAGGGCAGAGCAGGTGCCCCAGGGACCAGGGCAGAGCCTTGCTGGCTCCATTCTGTAGCCAAGATGCTCCAAGGTGATGGCAGCTGTGTGGGTATGGTGTGCCAGGCTACAGGATGGGGTGACAGGTGCCAGTGGGATGTAGTGGTGGCTGTCACCCTGCACTGGGCAGAAAACTGCATGGGGTGCACCCATGGATAAGGCCCAGCTGTGATGGGATCCTCAGGGCAGAGCTGCCTTGGGGCACAAGCAAACTCAAGGTGGTGGTGGGGCTGCTGCCCACCCACAGTGCCCACCCTGGAGAGTGGGGCAGTGCTCCCAGCAGCAGGGAACCTTGACTGCCCTGTGCCATACCCCAGGGAGCACCCTACTCCCACATATCAAGGTGGCACTCCCCTGCCTCTGCCCCACATACAAACTTGCACATTCATGGGCACAGCCCGGGCTCCTTTACCCCCAAACTTTATTCATGTGGCACATTTACAGCAAGGATTGGAATAACTAGACAATGAAAATGCTGGGGTTGCATTATCGGTTGGTTTAACTGGAACACCACACACCATGCAGTCATGTACCGCCAAGTTCAGTGCCTGTATTGCCCTTCTGGCTGCCGTCACCGGCTTCGCTCCAGGCCATGCACGCACGGGCCTGGGGCTGCAGCCTCCCTGCAGGTCAGTGCCCGGACGAGGGCTCCATTCAGCAGGGCCCTGGGGCTGGGTGACACTGAGGACGTGCGCCCTCAGCCTGCCCCACGGCTCCCCCCAACCGCCCTGGCCAGCCGGGAGCCCACCCAGCCGGAGGGGATGTGCTCGGCAACTCTCTCAGGCAACAAGCCAGCTGCTGCTGAGCGTCCGCGGGGACCTGTGAGGGCACGGCACGTGGGGGGCTGAGCCTCAGCTCGGGAACCGAGGGAGGTTGGCGGGGAGCACGCTCAGGGGCCTGGGGCAATTTGCAGCTCCCCTGCTCAGGTACCTGTGGGCCGGGGGCCAGCGCGCGCTGGCACGTCCACCACCGGACACGGACACGGTGCTGTGGCGGGCCTGTCCCCCATGGAGCTGGAATTGATCGGCGGGGACGAGGCAGGGCTGGGCATCCCACCCAGCCCCGCAAGAGGCACGAGCAGACGGAACGGGGACGGGACGGGGCTCCATGCGGACACTGTCACCTCCCTCCTGCCGCCCGCCCGTCCGCTGGGCCCCTGCCTCACTGAAGGGAGCCCTCTGGGGCCCTGCAGCCCACGGTGGGGCTGCCAGGGGCTCTGCAGCGGAGAATACAGGCACTTCACCTTGAACATAAAGAGACGGATCGCGTTTGTCACATACAGGAGTCAGAGAGGGGTTAGTGTTGACTCAAAAAGGGGAAAAGGCGCTCAGGGGAGAGGCGGGGGGAGCTGGCGGGGAGGGCGAGGGGCCGTCTCAACACGCTGAGCCTCCGTGAGTGCTGCCCGAGTGCAGGCACACACCGGCATCGCTGCAGCAGCCGTCGAGGCCTGAAAACATAAAACCAGAGAAGAGAAAGAAGAAGGGAAGGTGGGTATGGCCCATGCCAGGGTGGAGATGGGGGATGCTCTGGCTACGGGGCGGGAGAGGGAGGACGGGGTGGGATATGGAGGGAGGGACAGAAATCAGGAGCCAAAGTAAAAGAACGAACTACAAGTCTAAAATGTGGTGCAAGCGCCCTACGCGGCTGTCCGCTAGCATGGCATAATGTCCGGAGCAGCCCAGAGAGGGAGTCACATCAGGTCTACACAGAATTGCCTTCCCATATATACAACCTCTACTGGAGTTAACAGCTGAAATTGAGATTTTTTTTGTGTCGGTTCCTCTGGCCTCAGTTGCCGGTTTTTTTTTAATGCTGGAGCCCGTCCTCCCCGCCTCGCCGGCGCCGGGCGCATGCAGCCCTTGCCTGGCTTGCCTTGGGGATCAAAAGGGTTTGGAGGTCTGCTTGAAGATGAAGCCTCTATGGGCCAGTGTCTTCATGATGTTGGCAATGTTCTTGCAGTCATCTAAGGAGAAAGCACAGAGATACTGGGTTAGAGGTGTGATCCAAACAGGAGTTCTTGGAGCAAGTTCCAAATCCCATGCTGGGCCTGTGTCCTCACCACTCCAGGTACTCTGTCCCAAGGACCTTGCAGTGATGTGGGGTGATTGCAGAGTTCCCAGTCCCAGCACTGGCCACCTGCATACCAGTATGACCCAGTGCTGTGCTGAGATGGATCCGTGCCCTGGACCTGAAGGTCAGGGTCATCCATATCCCCACCAGAGCCAGCCCATGGTGCCTCCCTATGCCCGCCTAGCAGAGGTTGACAAGTGACAGGAGGCTGGGATGGCAAACCACAGCCACTCCCGGTGCTGGGCCGTGGCAGAGCAGCAAGACAGGAAGGGGGAAGGCTCTGGTGTTATTTACCTGAGACTAAACTCAGGCACCGTTTGCTAAAATAGAAGCTGGGCTTAAATTGATTCCTAGTGTCTATATTTCATGTTGAAAATTGGCTTGTAAATCCATGTTTTGATCTATGAGGGCCGTCTCCTTAAGAAAAAGCAAGAGTAAATGTGTAATTTCTCCCTTGACAGCACACGGCGCAGAGGCGATCCTTCTTCCCGCTCCCCTCCGTTTCGGGACAGCTCCACTCGTTCCGATTACCACTCTTTCTTCCTCGCCCCACGCCTTGATGTCTCCATTTCATTACCGCCCGCCCATTTATCAAGCTGTTACCGTAAGGGTGACTTTGCCCACTTGCGTGTGGCAGCGGGGCCCGGCTGACACGGGGAGAGGGTGCCCCGGGAGGGGGGTGCAGGCAAGGCCCCCCTCTCCCTGCCGCTGCTGGATGGATGTTGTGGTGGAGGGAAGGCTGCATCATTACTGATGTGTAAATGATAAAGAAGCCTCCACATCCATCTCCCAACTGTAAATCCAGGGAGTGCTTTATAATCAAGCTACAGCGATAATAATGTGAAATTAGGTCTCTCTATCAACGGGAGGAGGCCTTTTAATCACAGCTTAAAGGGTGCAAACGCTGTTTATCATAATTGAACTGTATCCGGGCTAATTGTGGCCATATTTCACTGTCTAGGAGACAGCAGGCTGCCTGCTGACAGTGCCGCGTGCTGGATTGAGGGCCCCCCGCAGCCGGGCAGCGCTGTCCTGCTGCCAGGCATCTGCCTGTAGGGATGGGGCTGCCCAGCCTCCTGGATGCTCCCTGCCAGACCAGCAGCGCTGCCCAGCCCCGCTGTGCCCAGTGACCCGCTGGCAAAGCCATCACCTGTCCCCCGGCGTCAGTTACAGGTTTGGGACCTTCCCCATGCACAGCTCCCTGAAGGGCTGCCATGAGCTGCTGGGGACCCTCCTGGCTGATGGCTGGCAGTGAAGGGGTAACGTCCCTATCAGAGCCATGTGCCTCTGGAGTGTCCCCCAAGCCCTTCTCATGGCACCCCTTCCTGTCTCTTGTGTGCCAGACGGGACAGCAGCTGGGCATAAGGACAGCCCAGCAAAGGAGAGGGTCCCCAGCCCACTGGCGGGCACAGGGGCAGAGGTGAGCCCATCCATCTGTGCCTTTGTCCTCTCTACTGCCCAAGGTGACACTGATGGCTGCATAGGCCCCTGGAGGTGACCTGGAGGGGTCCTGCCCAGCCAAGCCACAATGCCAGCTCCTGCTGTATCACTTGTTCCCACTCAAGTGATCCCCTCACTGTCCTTAGGACTGCCTGCTCCATCTCATCCCCCAGACAACTGAGCCCCTTGGAAAGCCCTCAACCCAATTGAACAGGGTAATAGTGGCTTGAAAGCTGAGGAAACCAAGGTAAGAGGAGTGCAACTGTCTGTGGCCAAAGTACCCCCGCCCAGCCAGCCCTGGCCTGGTACCCGCAAAAACTAACAGCAAAGCCAATCCTGGAGCTGTGGCAGGTGGGTGGCAAGTGAGCAGCTTGGTTGTGAAAACAGCCCCAGGCGTCCCACTGCCAACCTCAAGTCTGCAGTGTTGCCCCGAGCTGGAGTAGACACTGGGGCTTGACTATTGCTCCATATTGCACAGGGGGAACTGCACAGAGACCTGGGCAGTTGCCAGATGGGCAGCGAGATCCCATGGCACCTCCTGGGACTCCCAAGCTGGTCCCTGGGGACACCCTCTGGGACTGCTGTCTGCTTCCTGCACCCCATCATCCACCTCCCCAAAACCCCAGTGTGCTCTGTTACCAGGAGCCGGTGCTGGAAGACGCCCTGAACTCTGAGCTGCCACCCTGCAAAGCCAGTGGGACCCTGCTGGGTCAATGCCACCCACATGCCCATGCTGCCAGTGCTGTCCTTGCTGTCCCAAACGATGCCATGGCCCCTGGCAGCGAGCATGCCAAGCTCGTCATACGTCATTTAGTGAGACTCATTCCAAATCAGTGCTAAGGTAAACACGCTTATTATAATTATCCATGTAAAAAAAAAATCAACAACAGCAGAACAACTTTCTAATATGCAATTACAGCCATCTATTGATTTTACAATGTAATCCGCTCCGATTGATTTAATAACACAATTATAGGCTGGCTCTCGGGATATTAGAGTGGGAGATTTTCATAAACTCCAAAGCAAAAAACTAAGCGGCTTTTAAAACAACACAGTCAGATGGCTGTTTGGGGAATTATTAGCAATATGAAATCCTCTAAATCTGGCCGTCGTTACCTTGTGAAAGGAATTTCTATTACAAAAATGGCAATTGACAGCCTAAGAGAGCGCGACTGGGATTGCTCTGCTGCTTTTCAGTGCTTAATCCATCGCAAAGGTGACCACGGGGCGGGGGACAAGCGGAGTCCGAGGCTGGCAGGAGGGCACAGGCAGCCCTGCCCAACCTACAGCCCCCACACAGCCCAGCTCTCCCTGGGGGGGCACAAGGCTTTGGCAGTGCTGCCCCAGCACCGAGGCTGGCACCCACCAACCTGTCCCATTTGGTGACCCTACCTGGGGCCGGGGAGGGTGGCAGGTTGCGGAGCCCCCCCAGCTTGATCCCCATCCCAGCCCAGCTGGTGTGTCCCAGTCCCAGACACCTCCAGGGGCCTGAGGGGTGCCCACCTGTGTCCCAAGGCTGAGCAGGGTGATGGGGTGAGGGTGGTCCCATGCCGATGGCCAGCACGGCTCTGCACAGGCACGCACACGCACGCGCGCCCCCGCTCTCCTCCCGCTCACTCCCTCAATGTATTCCTGACTTTATGGGCACATTTTTCTTGTCAAGCTGACAGGGTTGCTAAGTGGATTTCTCCCTGATATGCGGACGGATTATCACATTACTCCAATGTCCTACACAAACATATTACTTTATATTCAATAGCCCTAATGAATATAAACTGCTTTTTCTTTTTTTTGGGGTGGGGGGTAATCTATAGATTTTTAATGAGGGCACTATTAACTCCCTCCTCTTTAAAACAGACTTAGGTGCAGCCTCTGAGTAGAAAATCAATGGTGTTATTGTAGGAATATTGTATATTGATATTGTAATAATAAGATGCAATTGATTTAGGGGTGTTGTGCGGTGTGTGTGAAAGGGGTCAGCCTGGGGTTATCCTGCCTCCTGCAAACAGAGTGGTGGCTCTGCCCTGCCTTCCTGCCCCTCACCTTGCTGTGCTGATTCTGAGCATCGCCCCATGTCCTCATGAGTGGCCCAGGATGGCTGGGGTTGAGCTTGCCCTGAGGTGCTGGGTTCTGGGGCTGGCTACCTCTGGGACCCTCCTTTGGCCTAGCTGCCAGTGCAGTGTAGGGTAATGTGACACCACAGCCTCCACTCACCCTGGCTGGCTTAGCCCATCAGGTTTTAATCCTCCTGCCCATGTGTTTCAGCATTACCCCTCTGTGACACCACACTGCCTTGACACCCTCGTTTCAGCACTCTCCATGTCCTGCCAAGCTCTTGCTACACTGACAGCCAAGGACAGCGACACGTGAACACACATGGGGCAGCAGGACGCTCTCCTAGTTCAGGCTGGAGTTTGTGGCCATTCAGCATCACTGGCTGCCTTGTCCTTGGAGGGGCACATTCCCATTGCACTCCTCTGCTGAGACGAAGGCAGAAAGTTCTCAGCCCGTGGCACTGGGCTGACTGCCTGGTGTGTGCCCTCCTGCCAGCCACTGCACCATGGCACCGCTGCGAACCCAGCATGAGCTCAAGGGTTCCATCAGCTGGATCGGGCTGCCAGGAGCAGCAATACTCACTTTAGGAGAGCATCACCTCCACACCCAGCCCAGGCACTGGGGAGAAGGGTAAGGGCCGCATCCCTGTGTGTGCTGCTCTGCCAGCACTTCTCCCACCTCTCCCACCTCCCCACAGGACCAAACCACTCAGACACCTCCACTACAAGGGCTCAGGGGGCCAAGCATTGCCACAACCACAGTGCACTGGGCCGAGACCCTCCCGGAGCAAGGAGGGAGCTTTTCCACCCCAGCAGCCACCCCAGCTGACTGCAGGGCCCCCCCAAACATGCTCATTTGGAGGCCACCCTGCCACACCTGTGCTATGGCCGGGAAGACGGATCACCCCCGGCCCGAGCTGAGCAGGTCCATATTTAAACTGTCCCCATGCTTTATGGGCTGTACCAGAACTGATGCTCAGACACCGAAGGGCCATTTGTCAATGTTCTAATGGCAGATTACTGTTAATGAATAATATCACTGCTGCCTTTGTATAACAGCTCCCTGCAAAGCGGGAACAAGGCTGCCCGGCCACCGCCACCCGGTGCCTCCCCACCGCTGTCCCCGGGTGACAGCAGGTGGCCTTGTGAGCGGCAGGAGCCGTAGAGACCTCACACAATCTGGCACTGCTGCTGGCGACCCCAGCAATCATGAATGGGAGCACTGGGTGCTGTGTCCCCACAGCAGGCTGTGCTGCTCCCTCTGAGCAGGAATGTCACTGTTGGGGCAGGGAGTGACAGCATTTTCTCAGTACACAGAGCCAGGCTCTTGTGTCACTCACCCTGTCCACACTGGAGCCAGGATAGAGTTTGTTTCTGATCTGAATCCATCCCCACCATGATATACTGGGCAAGGTGAGGACACCAGGATGCCACCAGAGTGGCAACAAGGACATGTCAGAACCAAGTGCTCCCAGCTCCCAGGGATCCACAGGGACACCAGGGATGATCCTGCCGAGCTGCTCCCAAATTAATGGCCTCATAATCCTGCGCATGGGGCAAGGGGCTCTGCGTGCCCCGCACAGCCGGCAGGTATATTAGGTGGAGCTGACAGCGACGTGCAGAATATTAAGAATAACTTACCTCATTATCTGCAATTACGTTACTGCCACACACCTCATTTCTTCATGAAGAAAAGAAAATTAGTTTTATATTGACTTCATCCCAGTGCCTCCCTGCCTGCCCCGCCACAGAGCACCCACACAGGCTCTGAAGAGGGGCTGGACACAATTCATACTCAATCTTCCCTCAACCTGTTGCTGTGTCTGTCCCAGGGGGACAGGATGCCTGTCCCACTCCCTGCACAACAGGGTCAGCAAGACCTCCAAATCCAGTTTACCCCAGCAGGGACACTGGAGCAGGGAGGGCCCATCTCTGGCAGTTCCCAGGTCCGTAGGAAGTGCAAGCAAAAGGGGACCAGTCTTGACTGTCAACTTGCTGCCTTGGGCACTTTCTTTCTCCCACCCAGGCTGGCCACTGTCACCCTATGCGAAACAGGATGCTTCCTCCTGTCCTCTGCACTGGGAACCACTCTTCTTCATGAACCCACCATGGTGGCTCCCTCCCAGGGCAGAGCTGGGTGGCTGGGGCCTCTGTACTGCAAGACACCTAGCTGCTGAAACACCTCCCAGCCCCACAGGCTGCTGGATGGTGTGGCAGAGGTGATGCCATGCAGGGAAACCATGACAGCTGGAGCATCCCTGCTGGAGGGAATGGATAACAGGGGCTGAGCTGTCCTGCAATGTTCCAAACAACTCCTGGAGCCCATGAGTTCAAAGGGCAGCAGTGTTGCTGGGGCCAAGGGTGACACGGTGGAGAGAGACCTCAACTGTCCTTCAGCCTCTGTGCCTGTTCCTGCACATCCAGCACCCCCTGGCTCGCAGCCTTCCCTGAGCAGACAAAGCGAATGCTGCCATCACCCCGCTCCTGGCTGTGGCCACTCACCGTCCGGGAGAGGAGGGGAGCGGCGTGCACAGCAATACAGGGAAAAAAGCCAATTTCATCTTTATTAGAAGGAGATTTCTCTTTTAGTAATAAGCACACTTCAAATAATTAGCGTGTTTTACGTAATAATGAAATTATGGAAATGCAGGCCACTTATTCAAACAAGTCACCATTACCATATTTTTAAATATTAGACTTAATTAGAGTTTATCACTTCAGAGAAGTACGAGGAGTGGAGATTTTTTTCCTTTACAAAAAAAATCCTCATAAAGTGTTTATTAAGAGCGGGTAAGAAGGGGATAATGATCTGTTTGGAAATTAAGGCAATCAAACATTTAATGCTCTGCACTCCTGTAGGCAAAAGCATTCAAATGAGTCAATTATACATCCATTATCCAGGCACGATTAAACAAGGCAGGACGGGGAATTTGTCCTCCGCATCATGCGATTGTCGCGAGGACTTATGTCCACTTAAAGGCAGCTAATAAAACACTAAACTTGGGAAGAAGAGCAAAAGAGGACTGAGCCAAGGGAAGAACAGGGAAGAGAGGCGCCGGGTCAGCAGGACTGCAGAGGGGTGAGGGTGGGAGGTGGGTAAGGATGGAGCCGTGTCTACATCCCAGCCCTTCATAAATCAAAGTAATTAAGTTAACATGAAAATCAACTTCACCATCCCGTTAAATTACAGCATTTGCATATTAGGACTCAAATGAAGTAGGTAGCAGGCAAGGGGGCTGGGAGAGAAGGAGGAAGTGGGGGGGTCAGGGGAGAAGGATGGGGAGGACTGTGCACCAAAAAGGGAACCATTTATTACGGTGAATAACTAATTTCAGAATTTATAGCGCTGGATTTTCGTTCCTGTGCCATTTATATTACAGAAGGAAATTAAGGGGCGGGCAGGAGGCTGGCTGGACATCTTTCTGCGTTATTGCTTGTCTGCCATTTGCAAATCATTATTAATTGTGGCCCGTGTCGCTGGTGCAGCAGGGCAGGGTGCCTGGACAGCCAGAGCAGACACACATATCTCTTCATCAGGACCCCAGCCGCTAGCCCTGGAGAGCCAATTACCCCTCCCTGATTGGTATCAGATAAGGAGGGAATTTTTACAAATTAGGGAATAAATAGAATTTCCACACGTGGAGCAGGGAGGGCTTGAGAGGCAGTAATGAAAAACGATACATCACCATCAGCCAGACAACCCTATTCATACGCCGATGCATTACACTCACTACTCATAATCCCACCGAGTGACAGACAACCGCCGAGCCGGCCGAGCCGGAGGGGAGCACATCCCGATGGCCGGCCCCTTCCGGAGCACGGTCTCCAGCCACCGGCGCCCTTGTGGCGGTCCAGGGAGGTCCCCGCTCCACCAGCCCCATGGCGCAGCCTCTGCCGTGACCTCGAGGGCTGCACGGCATCGCTCAGCTGTGCAGGCAGTGGGGACACACCTCCTGGCACAGAAGCCATCCCTGCTCTGGAGCCCAACAGGACAAGAACTCAGCCCCAAGTTTGGTGGTTAAAGTCACCCAGCTGAATCCAAGCCTCTCACTAGTCTCCCACATCCCTGTGGGTAAAGCACATCTTCCCCAAAATTATCCAGTCCAAACTGTGTCCTGAAGAAAACTGCCCCCTCCCTTGGTGGTTCATGGCAGCGTCCTGCTATGACAGGATCCCTACTTAATTTCTGAGTTGTACTTGCCTTTTTATACTCTTCAGCCCTCAGATCAGCCCTCACAGCTCTCAGCTTTGCTGCTCAGCCACCCCTGGGTACCCCAGAGCACTGAAATCCCTGTGTCACCTTGTGAGCAGCGCTGGGCTCAAACTGCCACAGGAGCAAAGGATGTGCTCCTGCATGGCTCTGCTCCATTAAGAACGGGCTCAGGATTGGATACCTCCATTTCCCTTAGGCCGCTGAGGCAGCCACAACGGCAGCCCTTGCTCAGGGCAGACCCCAGAGCCACCAGCTGCCTGTGTTCTCCACACCAGTACATCCACTTCCAGACCCTGGCAGCTCCCTGTGGCAGCACAGCCCCTTTCCTGGGCTTTGACAGTGCTGGATGGCCCTGGGAAAACAGCAGCCATTCCGCTAACGGGGCCTGGCATGTGGCTGGCCTCAGAAAGAGCAAATCCTGGAAGTGCAGGGACCCCGCTGACCCTCGCGAGCCCAGTTTGCTCTGCGCTCCCCAGCGCGCCTCTGTGCCTGTAATTAGCTCTCCCTTATGACAAGCACGTCACTAAACAAAATGCTCGGCAGATCAATCTCGCCTGTAAGTCACGCAGCCTTTAATTTATTCAGCATACAATGTCGCTCCACCGCTGGCTTCCTGTAATTTATACCGTACACTGTCGTGTATTATTTAACTCGTCTGAGTGTTTTACAGCTCCCCTCAAAGTCGCCATGCAAAATAAAGTCACGGCAGGGCACTGGCAAGGTGCAGGGAGGATGCAAACGGCCCTCTTGCTGACATGGGACCCCTGGCCTGGCTCAGGGACAAGGTGATAGTGACAAGTTGCTGCAGACAACTTGTGATGGTGACAACTCTCCTTGTGGGTGGGAATGAGAATGGAAGGTGGATCCCTACAGGAGCCCAGTAAACTGCAGGCTCCAATGCCAGTGATTCCTTAGAGGAAAGAATGGTGGCGGGGGGGAGAGGGCAGCAGGACTCTCGCCAGGCCCTGAAAGCAGGGGGGAGGACCTACCCCAAAACTGGGGTAAGGACTGGGGTTAGACTGGGCTGAAAGGTGGCCAGTAGCTGGTGCAGCTGCTCTGAGCAGCTCATCAAGTGCTTGTCTTCGGCCGTGCAGCTGAATGGAAACAGTCAGTGATGTAGAGCTGGATATCCTCCGCAGGGAAGGTTAAAACCTCTGTTCAGTGTAAAGTTGCCATATCTAAGCACTTATGATCATGATATTTATGGCTAGTTTATTCCAGGCTGTTAAAGGCAGCAGTAGTTATCCACAGATAAAGGGAATTCGACTCCCTTGACACCTTTTCTCCCTGCAGTGAAGGCATGCCTGGCCGGAGCCGGGTGCTCGTGGTGTTGTAACTCATCTGATGGTCCCTGCCAGAGGCAGCCCCGGGGCCAGACACACAGATGCTTGACATGGCAGGCATGGTGGCTCTGTTTCTCCTGTGTAGGAGTTGTGGGCACAAACAGGGGAGGTGCTGCATCCCTGCCCCTGACTAATACTGCTGGGGCCAGGTGGTCCCCAGGCTGCAGGGAGCAATTTGGTTTGACCTCCACCACTGCTGCTGGCTTTGCTCCACATCCAGTTCCTGACACCCAGTCCCACCACTGGGACTGGGACCTTAATTAGGGAGAAATTTCAAGGTAGAGATGAGTGAGTTTATAAAGCTGAGTTTCTCCTGCCTGAGTGACATGAGATGTCAGAGAAAGGAAATAAAAGGCAAGAATGCAATTCCAGTGCTGCCAAGAGTGTGTCGCAAGTCCTAATGGAAAGTTCTCCTGCTCTTTAAAGCTTGGTCAGATGGCCTAGTTACTGCTTTAAAAGGACCAAGAATCAAACTGCGATGCTGCACTCGAAGCCTTCAAATAAAGCGAGCTGTGTTTCTGCAAGTCCGGTGAGGCAGAGGCAGGCGATTACACAGAGGAGGGCAGGTCTCTCTATCTTGGAGGGAGACCTACCTATTTTTAAACATTAGCTCTAAATCAGCAGCTCACCTCTTTGTCTAACCCAAACCCTCTCTCGCCTTCTGGAGGAGAGATCAAACGCCAGCTCTGCTGCCATTGTTTCTCTCCCAGCGAGATGGATGCGGGACTGTAATCTTCCCACAAAGCTGCACGCTTCAAAGGTATCAAAAGTGCTTATTAAAAGTCCTTGGAAAGTAATTTAATAACATCCCAAAAGGCTGGAAAAACCAGCGCTGGCAGCTCAAAATATAACCTGGCAAAGGAGATGGGCCCCTGTTCAGCATGACAGTCTGTGGGCAGCTGCACACAGGGCCAGGGTGCTTGGGCACACAGATCTGCTACCTCCCTGTGCTGTGACCACACTGGTGCTGTCTGCCCTCCTGTCAGGGACACAGCCAGGTGAGCCAGAGAGTGGGGGACTCTGTGATGCTGCATGGGACCGTGTCCCCACCAAGGGCTTTGCTGGGCCAGAGATGTCCTCATGTGGTGTGGACAGTCTGCCCTTTGTTGAGCTGGAGAGCCCTGCACTATCCCAGAGGCAGGATTTCAGGCTTGCCCCTGGAACACAACATGCACTCTGTGGCTTTTCCAGCCATCACAGCAGCTGCTGGAGCAGCAGCTTTGTGCAAGGCTTGCCCAGACTGCCGGGCTGGAGAGAGCCACCTGCAAAGCGGATGTGTGACGGTCCTTACCTGGCGCAGACGGGGACGTCAGCCAGACCTGCAAAGCCGTGTAAGAGCCGTGTGCTGTGTGACACAGACCTGCACATCTCTGCAGGGACGGGTGGCACACGTGCCTTGCCTTCCCACGAGCACATCTGTGCAGCAGGCACGTGCTCAGAGCCGCAGCAGCATGAGGGCTGTGCTCCTCTGTATCCCCGAGCTGGTCCCTGCTCCCAGCCTCAGGCAATGCACGGGACCCTGGGGCTGCATCCCATCTGAATGGTGCAGGCTCCCGTGGAAAGGGGCAGGGGATGGAAATTAACGCTCCAGCCTCCATCTCATCCTGCCCATTAGCGGGGCTGTTTTACTCCGGATCATTAAATATGTATATCTTATTACACGCCTTGTTACAGTATTGAGCTCTATTGACTGATAATAAATTCCAAGCATCATCCTGGTCATAAATTTATCTGGAGATGATGAAGACTCAATAATCTAGTCATGCAGATAATATGATAGGGCCTTAAAAAAGATCATTACATTATATGCCAAAATTAAAAGTGAAATACACTTTATTAACACTGTTTCCACACTTGGGGCCATTACTTGTTATATCCCCTCTTGCCCTCCCACCCACCTGCATATCTTCCCTCGGGTCAGCCACAGAAGGAGAGACGAGGCAGAGCTGCCACAGCTCCCTGGCAGAAGGGTACAGGGGGGTGGCAGGTGGCACAGACGGGACGTCCCAGCTTGACTCCAAAGATGCTGGGTCCTGCCTGGTACAGCATTGCTGCCCTGCCCATTGGGCCATGGCTCTTGAGCATCCAGGTATTTCAACAAACCCCTATCTGATGGTGCCTGCAGACCCTGGCTGCAGTCATTGGGACAAAAGACAGCCTTGTGTCCCACATTTAGAAGGAAAAAACTTTCTGCAGCTTCAGGTCTTCTGAGAAAGCTGCCCACCCACTGGGGTTAACCCAACAGCTCCCACCCGGCAGCTTCTCTCCCACAGGCTCAGGCAAGCTGCAAAGCCAAGACAGTAGTCCCCACTCATGCCTGGCCAAGCCTGCAGTGTGATACAGAGAGATGCCAAGCAGAAATGGGGATGTGGGTGCAGTGGGTGACCCCTCTGAGAGAGGAGGGTGCCCAGCAGGCTCCCAGCACCCCCAGTGCCAGCCTCATCGAGCTGTCCCTTGGTGAGATGGTGAGGGCCGGGCAGCTCCTGATACCTGCCCCACAGCCTGGGGCTTTGCCCCCTCCTTCTGCTGGCCCTCCAAAGATGTTCCTCTGCTTTAGTAAGAAGGTCACAGCCATTTAAACTCCTCTGATGAGGGCAGGTGCCTCATGCCCTCCTGCCTGGCCGGGCTGGCCCGGCCACGCTCCTGCCTGCAGATCAATGGCACACAGCAAGTTTAAAGCATCCCCACCCCAGCCCCCTTCCTTCGGCCACCTTCCTCTCCAGACACGCAAGGTGACAAGCGCTGGGGGGCCCACGGATCAATGCTGCGACACGGATCGGCTGCTGAGAAAAACCAATTGCAGATCAGATGGAAACCGACTTCTTCTTGTATCTGCCCGGCTCTCTCAGGGATAGATTGGCTGGAGAAATCCGATGGTGAGAAGAGACAAAGGGGGAGGTGATGGGGAGAGGAGGAAAGGACTGATAATGCTCCTGCCGAGGCTCTAATCTGTGACAGCCCGAGGATTTGCTGAAAACCATTATCACACTGCTCTCCCTTCTCTTGTCCCTGATAAAGCCTCGGCTAATCTGTTTGTTGCAGGTATTGAACAATGCATTTAGCGAAACAAGGGGTGTGTGTGCCCACCGAGCACGTTTTTTTCCCCTGCACCTCTGGCCTCACTGAGAGGCGACGGGAGAGCAGGGAGGGCAGGGATGGTTTTGGGTACAGACTTGGTGTGGAGTGTAGGCTGAAGTGCCAAGCCTGGCACAGGGAAACATCTCTGCTGACGGCCCTTAGCGAGTTTTGGAAGCCTTTCTCTAGGCACTGTGTTCCATCCTTATAACGCAATCGCGGAGGGCAATGAGCGGAGCCCTGGCGATGCTGCAGTGCCGTGACAATCCCCGCAGGAATTCCACCGCAGCCCACGGCGCACCCAGCCGCACTGCCACGGGGCAGAGCCGCTGAGATGGGGGCACAGGGGGTCTGTACCCCGGGAACAGCTCCCGGGCCACTCATCTGCTGGAGTTTGGCTCGGCTAGTGCCTGCCTGTCCCAGTGCTGACCTCGTCCCTCCCCTTTGTGAGAGGCGCTTTCTCCGGGGAGGAGAGATAATTCAGTGGCTGTGAAAGCCCAGACCTGGGGCTCCCGCAGCCGCCTGTTACAAACAGTTCTAGTGGAACATTAATTATAGTAATTTAGCCGTGGAACACTAACTGCAGCCAGTGCAATAGCATTCAGTACATTAGTGGCTATAACCCACTCCTTAAAAAAGACATTTGGCTACTGACAGCTGATAAAATGAGTTGTGAAGCATAACCAAAGGGGAAAAAAAAAATAACCAGAAGTGNGAGCAAGCAGAGAGCAGAAGGTGTCGGGGGGCCACAACAGGCACCCTCCTGGCCCTGCACATGGCCCACGGGCCAGCGGGCTCCCCGTGCCCCAGGCAGGGTGAGACGAGGCGGGGGCACGGCTTCGACTCGGCAGTATGTCAAACAGAAGGACGTTTCCTTTCTATCTCTCAGCCGCTGCCCCAGGGCACAATCCACCTACATTCAATCTTTACTCCACTACACATGTTTCCTTTCCAGCCTCGGATTATTTTTTATCATCAAATTACTGTGGTGATAAGATGGAGTAGATGTGATAGCGAGCAGAGCGTCTGTCCTCCCCTCTCTCCCCTGCCTCCTGCAGCATCCCTCCTTCCTCCACCAGCCCCAGCCTCCTGCCCTGAGCAGGCAGGGTGGTATCCAAATATTAGGGGGTGAGCAGAGACCCCCTCTGCAGCCAGATTCGCTGGCTGGGACCAACCTGTGGCTGGCAGTGAGTGCCTGAGTGGCGGCAGGCTGCAGGCGGCCACCAAGCTGTCTGGGAAAACTTGCAGGTGCCCTGTCGTGGTCTGGGACCCTTCCAGCAGCCAGAGCCGAGCATCTGCTCCCCACTGCTCTGCTGCAGCACCCTGGCTCTCTCTGAGCACCCAGTGCCCCAGCACGGCACCAGAGGTGTGACAGCACAGTGACACCGGTGAGGCAGCAGGGACACAGTGAGCCCTGGTGCAGGAGTGGCCAGGAAAAGTACAGCCATGCTGTTACCAGCCCGAGAAGCGCTGCGAGGCCCTGCTGTGATGAATCCTCCCCTTCTCCTTGTTTACTCCAGTCTGCTACAAATGAGTCCCTGTCTGTCCAGGGATAGCTCATCTGGAGGAATGCTCTTTCAGACCTCTCCCTCTAATCCCTATTAATTTAAATAATGCTTGCCCACTCTTCTCAAACTATTTATTATTTATCAGGTTTGTTTATTTGTAGCTAACAGGTAGCGCTCAGCATGCGTCCCCGGCACAGGGACAGGGGCTGTTCATCACACTGGCTCCCCCGCCATCCACCATCCGTCAATTACTCCTGCTTCCTTTAATTAGTAATGAGGACTAATATCTCTGCCTGGGATGGTGGCTGAAGCGGAACTTCCCTCCGGTGGCATCCGAGCAGCGCAAGGGAGGGGATGAAAAATAAATAACTGCGCCAGGCTGTGGCTGCTGCTCCCGACTGAGTAGGGGTGCTCGCCAAACCCACACACCCCTTTGCAGGGAGGGTCTGGCTCCCTGTAAACCAGAGGCTCCTACCCAGTAGGGCAGGGGAGGTAAATCCTGCCAGGTGCTGATCCATGGGTGCCCTTTCCTGCACAGCAGGGCCATCCCAAACCACGAGGGATCCCCTGCTGAGTCCCAGATGCTGAACTCTGCATGGGTATCAGCAAGGGGAAGCCTAAATTAAATGCCCATTAGAGCCTCTGGCCTTGTCTGGCGGGCCCAGGGAGCTCTGTATCAGAACATGCCATCCAGAGGCAGCCTAATAGCGAAGGCAGCACATGATATAAATGGAGCCCCTTTGATTTATTGACTGGGAGAAGTTTTTACACGATAGCCCATTAAGACGGACGGCTCTGTTTACAGCCAGGCCATCTAGCTATAGGGACCCTGCACTGGATGGTGTGTTTTGCTATTGCTCTTCAGGCAGACATCTCATTAAGGGGAACAGCATATGGAGCTCTTTGGATCTATACTTCACGAGTCCTGAGGGAGGCTTTTACCATTTTTAATAAGCGGGCAAGGTTAGCAAACCTGCAACGCAGTGACCTCCCCTCCCTGTGCGATGGATCTCCCTGAAATGCAGAGAGCTGGACTCACCGGGTGCATGTGGGACTCCATAAATCACCTCCCCGCTGCCAGCCAGGGAAACCCACTGGGGGGATGGCAATGGGGGTATGGAGAAGGCAGCACCACAGCCAAAACGGGATGGCAGCCATGCATGGCTCAGCCAAACACACTGGGGGGCAGGCAGCTTGGTGGGCAGTGGTGTGGAGTGTGCCCCTGCCCACCGTGCTGGTCAGGTGATGGGCATCAGGTCGGTGACTCAGCTGGCAAAGGTGCTTTAAGGAGAGAGCGTTAACACGATAGCCCACAGTGAAGGAAACAAAACCCCCAGCTGGATGTTGAGGGGGGATTATTCCATATTCAGTAACACGGCTGTTTAGGAGAACAAGTAATCTCTGACAAAGACCTCCGGCTCTTCTCCGATCTGATAAAGCCTTGCAGCCTACAGGCAAGCTGGTCCCTGCAGGGACTGCCACGGATGAATGCCGTGGGCTGAAGCTGCTAAGGCAGGAGGAGGATCAGAAAGGCAGGCACGTGGGGCAAGCCACCGTGGGATATGGTGGACATGCTGCAAACAGCTCATCCAGAACACTTTTCCAAAGTGGAAGGGCTTGTGCAAGGTTTGGTTACTGTTCAGGCACTTCTTATACCCCCAGGGACAGCAGCACAGACACATGGCCTCAAGGCAGTGGTAACCACAAGATAATATCAGAGCTCCCACAACATCTTGCCCACTCACCCCCCAACAACAGCTATCTGGCTCTTGCCCATCAGCCAGACCTCAAACCCCTGTTTTCCACTCTCATACTACCAGCTGAGCACTATAATCATCACCGATCACTGGCTTTTAACTTAGACATCTAAAATTCACACCATGGAAAAACTATCAGAAAAGTAGGGAACTGAGAATGTGATTGTTTCCTTTTGAGAAGTCTGCTTAACTCTGGTTGGGAAAGAAGGAAGGCAAAGAAGGACAAACAGACAGACGTGGTGGCATATTTGGACTTCTTTCCAGCAATTCTCTCACAAACAGTCTGAGCATCTTTGAAATGAAATTTTGTAGGTGATTAGCTCACAATGTGAACTTAATTGCTTTTGGTATTTAAAAAAAACCATTAAATTAAATGGCTGAGATATTGAGGCTTAAGCAATGGCTGCTTCTAATGCACAGTAACTACCAACCTCATTACAGGGATGCCACATGCAGCAGCAGAATGCACAGACCCATGTGATGTGACCAGTGCAGATCGAATGCTCCCTCCCTGCTCACACTCCGTGGGCGAGAGGATCTTCAACAGCAGTGGGAGGATGGCTCAGAGCAAGGCTGGCATGGAGCAGCAGCATGCCAAGCTCCTGGTTCACCAATCCATCCCTGCTGGACAAGACAAGCGAGACCTTGTCTGGAAGACAAGAGAGTATTGGGCTCCTTCAGCTTGACAAGAGGAGCAACTAGAGTGGCACAGTGCCACACAGCAGGATATCTGAGTCCTGCTCTTCCAGGACATGAAGGTGATCTCCACCAATCCACTTTGATTCCCATTCCTCGGGGATCACCAGTGCTTGCACTGCTCACACTCGGAGTGCGGTGGGTGCTCAGCTCCCACGGGTGACTGTGAAGGGATGGGAGCTTGGTTGGTACCATTTATCCCCACACACACCCCCAAAGCTGGTACGTTGCACCTCTTTACAGCAGCACTGTGCAAAGGAACTCTCCTTCACCACAGGACTGGCAGCACTGCCCGGCTTTGCATTTAGTGCCACAACACAGCAGTGCTTTCACCTTACTTCACTTGTTTGTTTAAATTATTTACACTCCTTAGATGCAAGATTGCTCTCCAAAAGGAGCATCCTTTTGGCTGCTGCAGCTTTAAAATGACTTGCATCCATCACTCAATCGCTTTCAGGTCAAACACACGCTCCCGACTTAATGACCACATTTCCGCAGCAACAAATCTGTCACTGCTGTTTGTTTAAAGCCAACAATCTGTAGGAGCACTGTGTGCAAGGATTGAATTAACTCAGCATCCGAATGACTGTGGTGCCAGATCATTCAAATTGCACCTTTCCTGAGATCTTCCAGCAATGTTAATTAATGTTCCTTGGGTGGTGTGCAACATGCTGCAGTGCACAGGGCTGCTGGAGAGAGCAAAGCCCGATCCCTGTAGGCCTAGAGAGCCCAGGAGCACATAGGGGATGTGTGTTGGGAATAAGGAAGGGCTGGTGTCTTCCCTTTGCTCTGAGGTGACCTACTCTGATTTTCCCCAAAGTTTAGTGATTCAGCTGAGACATTCCATGCTGGATGTTCGACTCACACTGAATTCTTTTCTCAGGAAATTCCGGCCCAAATCATTCATACATTACCATCAACAAGAATGACAAGAATGTCACTATTTCCCTTAAATTCCAGTTACTTGCCAGTGCAGTGTTTTTTCGTATGTACCCTGATGTTTTGCAACAAAGCCCTGAAGTCTGTTGGGAAGGTGATTTTGGGAAACCAGAATGTCTTTGATTTCCCATCAGAATTAAGCCAGCTTTGGGCAAAGACAGCTGTGTGTGGCCCTGGGCAGCTGCACGTGCACTGACATCCATCCCAGTGCTGGCCCCCTGCTCCCAGCTGCTGCAACCCTGCTGGCACCCACTCCAGACACCTGTGTGGGAAGTGGGAACCCAGCTCTCTGGGTGCTCAATGACTTCCCCAGGAAGTGTGAGGGAGGAAACTGCTTCATTGAAACACTTGCACCAACAAGAGCTGGAGTCAAGGGACAGACAAGCAAGAGGAAACAGTGACGGAGAGTTAGTGGGGCTGGTGGTGGGAGCAGCTGAGATGATACGAGGACATGGGGGAAGGGACTGGGACAAGGAAACAAGGACAAAGAGCTGGGATGTAGATGGAGAGGGAGAGAGGGAGGTTGAGCTTGTCAAGATGTGCAGAGAAGGAAGGAGGGAGTGGGATTCAATCCAACACCAAACCACCTAGGTCTCCTGCTACCATTCACAGCTTCCAGGTACTCCAGCCCTTGCCCATCAGCAAGTCCTTGGCACAAAGTCCCCATCCCAAGTCCCTGGCCATGCTCCCTGTTTTGTCTGGGGCATTCACATCTCCATGGACCAGAATCAGGGTCCAATGAGGTCCTAACCTGGAGAGCTGGAGCCCTCCCCCAGCCTCCACCTGGCTTGCTGCAGTTAATTGGGCCACTGCTCTAATCTCTACCTGCCATTGATTTAAATTCAGCTCCAATTTTCTTCTCTGACCTTCTCTCCTCCAGACCCTGCTCGCAAATAGAACGCAAATCCTCAAACATTCTCTTCATTTCTCCCTGCAGTATTCCAGCATGCCCCAGTCCCAGGGTGAGGAAGGCAATAACCAGTGCCTGTTTGAGCCTAACACTCATGCACAGGGATGGACACAGCTGCCTGCACAGACCTTCCCCAGGGCACATCCACCCCAGCTCCAGAATGGAAATGGAAGTGGTCATGCTCTGATACCACCCAAATGGCAAGGGGACTTCCAGATGGTTTCCTGGAAAGGACAGCTGCCTTTTTTCTAGGAGCCTGTGAATTCAAGGAGGGCATGTGGAATGCTCCTGACTGTGCCTGGATCTTAGCTGCTGGTTTTGCATCCAGCACCCATCCCATTGGAGGGATCTTCTGCTCACCTGAAAACTGACCCCTTTGTGCTGTGGCCCAGCTTTCTGTGGGCTGGGATGCTCCAAAAGTAAGTGTAAGGAGATGAGCCAGCCATGATTAGGGGAAGATCTCTCCTTTGCTGTGTCTCTGGGGCCGTGGATCAGGCACATCCTGGTCTCTACCAGGAGCACCTGCTCCCAGCTCCCTTATGCCCCTGGTGCTCTGTGCCGTGATCTGGAAGGGGAGCCAGCCACTCAGAAGCACTTAAAATCATATTACAGTGTGCTGGTGCAGACAAGCAGGGAAAGTGAGGGTCCAAGACAGTGCCTTGGAGATGTCCCTCACAGAGAGACACTGCCAGCACCATGAGGAATGGGGGAGGACCTGCCAGGGGGGTTTAGGATGGGAAAAGCATCATCCCTTAAACGCCCACGCCTTCCTGGCCCCAAAATGGGTGGAAAACCTCTGCCAAGGATCCTTTCTCAAGAAATTCTGGATGCCAAATTTCAGAGCTCCTGGGGTCCTTCTTTTCCTGGCAACAATTCACTATGTAAAGAAGCTGGATATTTATAATTATGCTCAAAGTGGCCACTTTGAAAATCTATATGTCTCTAGGCTCCCTGTACATCATAATGTCAAGTCTGTGAATGGAGGCATCCATCAGAGGCCTCACATCACAGACCTCGGAGCTGTGATAAACACTCGGGAAATGCTCACTGAACCCCGTGTCCCACTGCTGCCTTCTGGGCAAGAGACTTGGTCTCTGGGGGCAGCCCCCATGTGACTCCTTCAGGAGGGATGCCACTGGGTGTTCCTGAGTCACTGCTCCCAGATGGGGATGAGAGCAAGGTCTGAGTTCCTCTAACCCAAAGCCTTTCCTTCTGATCCTTGCTGTCCTCCAGGAAAGGGGGCTTTCCTTCATGTGGGACCATCCAAGCCATCACCCCATTTCCACACTGTGGGCACAATGTCTGCAAAAAGGCAGCTTCCAACTCTCTGCATGTGGGAAAGCCCCAGTGCTGGGAGGGTGGTGAGCTACAGGAGTAAGATACACCCTTCAAATGCCAGTTCCACTCTCGGTCATCAGATCCCCATCTCTTGGCCCCATCAATCCCAAGATGTCCTGAGCCTGACTGAGAAGGACTAGGTCAGTGACAAAGGCAGGGCTCAGTCCCCATTCCCAGCAGGGAAAACAATGCAGGGAGCTGAGCTCTCTTCTCTGGTACAGCAAGCATTAGGGTTGACCCCAGTGTCACACTCCAGCCCGCTGCCCCACCATGCCCACAGGGGATTTCTACAACATCTTTCCCAGTGTGAGTACACAAAGTCCCCTCTTTGAGCCACCTCCTTGAGAAGTGGGGCTGGTGCTCTGCCAGTGAGATGCCCGCTGGAGAACAGGAATGTCCCTCTCTGCCAACAGCATGGTGAGAGGACGCACAGCCTTTGCTGACGCTTTGCCCAGGCTGTTCTTAAAAATTTATTACTCTGTTGCAACATGAAAAATAAGACAGAGAAGTAATCATTAGTATAACTATAACTCCCCGTGCAATAGTCCCACTTGTAAATTGAGATTTATGATTGCAGCTGCCGATATTTTAGAGGCCGGAGCAGGCAGCGCTGGCAGTACAGCCCAGCTACGCGCTGCCCCGCCGCAGTTACAGTTTATCACAATCTGCAGAGATTATTGCAATGAATAATACACAACAGGCTGGCAGTGAAGAACTATTCCCGATCAAACGCTTCTGTAAACAACTGAATAAATAATATTGCTCAGCCCCTCTTTAGAGCCCTCGGAGGCCCAGGGAAATCTCTCATTACTCAGCAAGAGAGGGAGCAAGGGACTTGGAGATGCCATGAGGAAGGGATGCAAAGACTCTGGGCAGGCACTGGACATCCCTGGTATGGGCACCTGTCAAGCAGACAACTCACTCTCTCATTTTCTGTCAGAAGAGGAGGCTGAGACACCGGAAAGACCTGCTCATGGGTCCCATGGTTCCACATGCAGCCATGAATAACTTGCTTGGACAGACTAACACATGCAAGCTCAGAGAGGTATTGCTGTCCTCTCTTCTGCTTGGCAAGGCTTTTGCTCACTTCTGATATTGAGTTGGCAGCAGGTAAAGAGCAGGTTGTGGGGCAGCCTGGCCCGCAGGCAGCCGAACCCCATCCACAGCAGGAATGGGACATTTGGGACCGAGCCCACTGGCAGCAGGGCTCCATGCGCTCCCTGAAATGTCACTAAGTAATGCAATGTGATCAGGGTTGTGTGCCAACAGCTGCAGAAAGGGCATTTCTCACACAGCTTGAAAGGATAAAGTTCAGCTCCATGATGCCCCAGGTTCTCCCACCACAGCGAGCTCTGGCTCGGTTGCTACATTGTGCTGCCACAGGTATCAGGTCTGCAGAAACCCTCACCAGAGGGGGAGCAGGGAGGACTCATCCCTTCCCTAGCACCCATCATGCAGAGGTGCTTTATTTACTCTCTAAATGTCTACACTTAAAATACAGATAGCATAGGAGGAGGGACTTGAAGGGAGCTAACGAAGACCTACAATCCTCCCTGTGCCATAAACCAGCCCTGCAGCAGCTCTCCGATGTTTCAGATCCTTCAATACCATGCTTTTCACATGGGATGGGTGCCCATGTGCCTCTGCCCAGACACCTACAGGCAGGGAACACCTCTCTGTATCTGTGTCCTGCCTGCTCCAGGAGCAGACTCTCACCTGTGTCCTCCCTACAGGCTCTACCCACAGCTGAGTCCTGGGGAAAGGCAAGAGAAGAAAAGCAGGAAAGTTCACATCCCCACATCCACTGCTCTACAGTGCCTGTATGTGCAGCAATCAGCTCCAATTAATCCCCCCTCAGCTTGGCCCGCCCGCTTCATTACCTCCCCTTGATGAGAACCATCAGTGGGGCCTGTAGGATTTTGCTAATTAGCCTCACTTCGTTTATCATTTCCATTTTCTCCCAGAGACGCTTGGCTTGCTGGGCGACAGCTTCATCTCCTGCTGAAACAATGCGGCCCCTTCTGTGCCTGTCTCACTTAGCGCTGTCACCGCAGCCATTATGAAATTGGGGTTTCATTTACACACTAATTAAACATTACAGCTTGTTCACAATTACAACATGGGGATGAGGAGGTAACTAATTACTTAAGAAATGAGCTAACATTTATCTCTGATTTTTCCACACCCCCCCACCCCACCGCCCTCCTCTCCAATCAAGATTAGAAATTGTTGTTGGATGGCGGCAGCCCAGCAGGCCCATGCCTGCCTCTGCGTGTGCCTTGTCCCTGTTAGGGGGCTATACTGACACCCTGGCTTGGGGACAATCCATCAACCCCTAATTGCAGCCAGGATTATGGGGGGCTGTGACAGTGGTGTGTAGCACTGTGCCAAATGGGCTGCACAGGGACAAAGTGTGACGCCAGGGATGCATCTGTCCCACCTAGATCTGCCCAGCAATGAGGCATTCCTGGGACAGCCCAGCCACAGTGGTGACAGGGATTGAAATGCTCCCTGGGCATCACCTTCCAGGCTCTTGTCCATTGGGTGAAGGCCTGGCTCTGCACAGAGGCCGGGGATGCCAGCACACCCTCCATATCTCTGCTGATGGGCAACTCATCCTGAAAGACATTTTCTTCAGGGAGGAATTAACATTTAAAACTGAGAACCATTAGAGTAAATAAACCAGGCTGTCACTCAGATCAAAAGGCAATGCAAAGTGTAGTCTTGGGACAAAATGGGCCCTGGGGAGCAGGCAAGGAGAGAAAGGGGCAGGCACCCCTTCGTTCATCCTTAAGGATGGGGTGGATGAGATGGGCAGGCCAGCACCTCATGTTCAGCCCAGAAGGGCTGGGTGCTGTCGCTGAGAGAGCAACGGGCTCCTTCCATGGGCAGCACGGGGCTGCCACGTGCTGCTGTTGCAGGCCAGCAGTCGCTGTGGTCCTCACCTCCCTGCAGCGCATGCAGGTGGCAGAGGCTGCATGCAGCGACCAGATGCTACATATGACTTAGAGGACAGTGGAGATGGGTGACAGTGACCAGGATCATCTTGAGATGGATGCATGGCTGACTGCAAGGCAGCTAGCCAGCTGATGGGAGACAGACTGGAGAGGCCAGAGATGCTGCTGCAGTGCCCGGACACTGCTGCAGGCTCTGGGAGAAAGATCCACAGCTTTTGAAACACAAGAGGCTCCCCCCACAAACAGCCCTAGGCACTGGAAATGCTTTCATAAAAAAACCATCTAGTTCAGCACCAGACAATTAAGGTTCTTTTGCAACTCTTAACCCATGATTTTGAGACAAAGAATTTGGTGCTGGCTTAATTTGAACTGCTAATTGCTTTCCTGATCCTCAGCGAACTGAGCAGAAGTGGACACAAAAAATCACGTTCCCTGTCTGGGGGAAAATTCAGAGCCACTCTCCAGGGGGAAAGGGATGCGCTCTTCTTCCCTGTGAGCAGCTTAAAAAATAATGATCAGGAAACAGTTAAGCAAAAGGGGGGTGAACTGGTGGTTTAAAAAAAAGAAAACTCACACCACTTTATAATAATAGAAACAACTCATTCCCATAGTTTTTATCCTTCCTGTCTTTAGCCGACAAAAAAAAAAAAAGGAAAAAAAGGAAAAAAAAAGGAAAAAAAAAGAAACCCTGAGCTAAACTACTGACACTGGCTGGGAGCTTAGAACTGCCGCATCAAACAGAGCCCTTGAATCTCCTGAACATAATTGTGCTGCCCTCTAACCTCAACCTTCAATCAGTGCAGTGTAACTATCTCATTTTAGCCTACAGGACACACCCCTCTGCTAACTAGCAGCCATATTCTTCTCATTAGGAGACTGCTCTGGATGGGAGCGTGGAGGCAAAGCTGGCGTCTCTCCTTTTCTCTCCCTCTCTGCCTCTCTGGGCTGTTATGTATGTACTTTTGGAGGGGGAGAGCATGAGCAGGGGGCTTTGTGGGTGCTGGAGATGACCCAGCTGCCAAGCCCTAGGACTCCTGGGCATGCACACAGAGCTGATTCAGTGGTTCTTGGCTGAAAGCACACAGCACGGGAGAAGGGATCTGGACCCAACATCCCCAGCACTGGGCAGTTGGCAGCTAAGGGCTGGAGTGGGCTTCCTGGCAAGCTGGTGCTACTGTGCCCTCCTTAGGACAAAGGGCTGGGGGTCCTGCTGTCTGCAGACTCAGCTCATCCACAGAACACCTGGAGAAAGGTTCCTGCAGTGACAATGCCAGGGCACAGGTATCCTTCCCTCTGAGGGGCCTGGCTGAGAGGTGGCAGCAGGCAGGGAGATGCATGCCTTGGGAAGCTAAGGCAACCAGCAGCACCAGTGCCATGCCTGCTGCTGAGGTGGGTAGGAGACAAGGGGCAATGCAGGGTTGGTGCACTGCAGAAGGGTCTGTGCAGAGGCAGCCCCTCCAGCTGTGTGGTCACTACCCCTGCACATCACAGGCCTGCAAGTAATTAATTGTGAGGCTAATTATAGTGGGAAAAGTGACCCAGGACCATCACTGGGGGCTTTGGATAGCAGCTGTGGGTAGGGTTATTCCATGTTTAAAAATCAGCTCTGTGCCATGGGGCATGAGGAAGGACAGCTCTGCAGCCCACCTGGCATGACAGCCCAGCCAGCTGATCCTGCTGCATCCCTGGGCCATCAACTGGCCAAAAACTCGTAGGAGTTCTTGAGCCCTTCCTTCATGCCATCTCTTCAGAGACCTCCAAGCACACAGGGCAGACATGCTGGACAACAGTACTGGACATGGAATCTTGGTCCCAGCAGCATGGACTGGTACACCCACCCTTAGCAGTGACCATGACCTTCCCCTCCTGCCTCCTCTCCAGGTCCTGTACACTGGTGGCCCAGTTCAGGGCCCAGGCTGGGACAAGCTGCTTGGGCTCTCTTGCATTAGAAGAATGCAGCTTCTAGCTGGAGCAGGATTCTCGGGAACAGATGGAAACACTGTCATCCCAGTGCAGCCCACTGCAGATCCCTCCTGCAGAATCGGGAACAAGCCAGAACTTGAGTGATTAATGGCACAGCTGGGATCAACCTGAGCAGTGGCAGCTGCACCTTTGGGAAGAGCCTCATGCTATGGAGCATATGAGCAGATCCCCTCTGATCCCACTGCACACCTATGAAAAGAGCAAGGCCACACTGGGAAAGGGCAACAGTTTGGCTGGTTCAGCTCTCCTCTCTGGCCAGTGTCCTTTGCCCTGGGATTTCAAAACGTTAGTAACTTGGGAGCGAGGGAATTACACTGACTTGAGTAAGGACAGGGAAAAACACAGCACTGGACAGACTTTTGATGTGTCAATGCCTATCTTCCCCACCCAGCAGCATCTTCCCCATCCAGGCCTTGTCCCTAGATCCTCTGCTGAGCTATACCAGCTATTAACACACTCTGAGTTCGTTATCTTAAACAGGCCACTCAGGACATGGGGCCACGATCCTGAAACCAATTAATGTGATCCTTTGATTTCAGGGGAGAATGAAGAGGGGACTGTCAGCACCACAGCGAGGCAGGAGTTACGGGTCAGAGCCTAACAGCATAGAGGTGCCCCTTAGCTCTTCACAAGAGGCGGGGGTGGCGGGCAGCTGCCAGACCTGGCTTCTGTCAGAGCCCTTCTCGGCATCCTCAGCCCTGGCCTGGTACCACTTCCTAGGCTCGGGGGAGAGCAAAGAAAAGCAGCATCATGGCACTTAATGGGGGTCCAGATACCAAAAAAGCCTCTGCTGCCCTGTGCCTGGGTCAGGGCTGCCAAGAGGAAAGCAGTGGTGGTACCACATCTCAGCGCTTATCCCAGCACAGCAGCACGGAGGAGGCTCCCCTCTGCCATGGTGGGGATGGCCACAGTGCTGGCAGTGCTCAGGCTTAAAGCTCCAGGCACCCTGGAGTGCCAGTGGCACTATCATCCTGCAGCCCCCAAAACTTTCGTCTTTCTTTCTCTCCTTGCTTAGCTGTTTTTTAAAGCAGAAGTTATCTCAGTGAAGTCTTTTGGGGGAGGTGGAAAGAGAGTAGGAAGTCAAAGAGAATCGTCTTGCTAGTCAAAGCCTTTAACAACTATTTTTAATATCAGGCAGAGGAGCAGGATTTTGAAATGAAACAGACAGTGCCTCTTTGATGGACGAGCTACAGATCTTGAAACAAGGTCCATTCCCTCCTCCTTCACTAACTAACAGCCATATTTCTCTCATTAAAGACAATCTGGCCGTATTTTCAAACTTCTTAACAAGGCGATCACCGTAATTTGAGATTTCTATTATCCATGCTCCTATTACAACAGTCTTTTAAGCAGCCAGCTTTTTTTTTTTTTGCTTTCTTTCCCTGACTTTGTCTCTCCCCTCAAACTGCCATTAGTGGTAATGACGTGCAGGAAACGAGCGCCAAGAACCACCTTTTTTTTCCCCCTTCTTTTTGGTACTAGGTTGCATGGGGGGAGCAATAAGGAATAAAATAAAAAGCAAAATGAAGTTTGGTTATCTCTTATCTGGAGTTTGGCTTTTAATCCACCCAGGAGCGCAAAGGAAGCCAATGCAGTACCTTATCTCCCCCGTCGATCACGGACCCCCCCCCTCCCCAAAGACCCCCATCTCTCTCCCCTTCCCAAAGGCTCCTGGTCCTGGCCCCCTCCCTGCCCCATTAGTCCTTTACTGGGCTCTGCCAGATGGATGCAATTTGCATAATATCACCAGTGGAGGCTGGCAGATCAACTGGGGTCAGGCTCTGACATCTCCAGCACAGTCTATCTCCAAGTGCTAATTTGGACTGCATTGATCTCTCTTTCTGATTTCTTTGTCATTTACGTCTGCCACGGTTTGACAGGAGATACAGAGACAGACAAGAGGGGAAAAGAAGGAGGGGGGGAAGAAGAGGAGAGAAACAAAGATTGTAGTTACAGATGTCTTTAAGGGAAAAAACAGATTAATCCAAGGACTCCTCTGAGGGTCGCAGCTTTGAAACATCCTAATTATCCTATTCTTATGAATTCCTGTACAGACTTCATGGGGGGTCTTATCAGGGAACTCAGGGGAATGAAAACTTGTTAAATTGTGGTGGAGTCTCTGCCTGACTGCCACCCCCTGCCCTCCTGCACCTTACAATCGGTTCTCATTAGGTGAAGCGGAGCAGCTCTAACCCTGGCCTCCCTTGAGACACAGCTTTCCCTCTGCACCTCTGCCAGCACTCTCCTTAAAGGCAGATCCTCACTAAAACTTCGGCAGGAGTCTCTCCTCCTCACGAGGGTGGACCACAGTGCTCACCAGGTCTGTGCATTCTAGGGAGGATGAGAGGGGACAATGTAGATGCCCAAACTCTAGAGACAAGGGCTAACCTGAGAGGGACAGCAGCATCCCTCTGATCCCCCCGGATGCAGGCACATAAAGGCAGATTTGGGGACACACTGCTGTTGCAGTAGGATGTTAAAAGACACCTTCCACCAGAGTCCAGTGCGGAGCAGGACAGGCAATCCGTGCCCTTAATTGACATGTTTATGTTCATTAACAGGAAATTCTTCCCCTCCTCGCAGGTAAAGGAAGATGCACTACCATTTAGCCTCATCTGGGACACACTGCAGAGACACCAAGGCACCAGAAGAATCCACAGGAAATCAAAATGTCACTCGGTGTTTTACGTTGCTACGTTCTACAGAAAAAGCTCTGTTGAAAGTTAATGATCTTCCAAGGCTTCTCACCTAACACTGTCAGAGGTGCATCATGGTGTTTGGGAAGTGCTGTCTGTTAAAGGGGCAGGAGAACTAGTGCTAGCAAAGATGTTCTACCTGCCCAGCACAATATTGGCCAGGGCTTGGGCAGTGCAAGGGTTGTTCCAGTAGTCTGTGAGGTGGATATTTTGCAGGGCTGAGCCACAGACAAATTAAAAGACTGGAGTCTTTTATAGTCAAGAGTACGATGGGTCCAAGGCAGCGCAAGGGTCTCTACAGCACAGATCACTTTCAAGTCTGCACACTCCTGGTTTTGGGACTGGCTGATTGCTAAAACAGAGCAGACATAATACAAATATAATACTAACCATCAGCTTTTCCCTATGCTCCCACTATAACAGTTGAGTGTGATATGTAAAATATATTTTAAAAGTTTCTCATCTGTTACTGGGGACAGAATTGGGTCAGGTGTTGGGCTGAGGATCACAACTGGTATGGGTGGAAGGGAGGAAGGGAAGGACAGCAAATCTTGCCAAGGGAGACAGTCCCCACTGCTAGTCCTAAAACCAGAAGTCAAAAGGAAGAGGGTAGAGCCACTGCTGTGCCAAAGGGCAGTTCCAAGATGATGGCAATGCCATTCTGCTGGGGATCAGCCAGATCTGAGGCTTGAGACAGACTTGCCCCAGTCTGCAGCTGGGCCTCCCAGGCACTGCGACACAGCAAACAATCCAGAAATCCATCTTAAATCTTCAGTCTAACACTGGTGCTGCAAACAACTGCTTCCAGCCAGAAGAAAGGGACTCAAGCCTACTTTTCACACATCCCCAGGGAGCAAGCATTGCCACTGCCTGCCTGGGGGCTGGGAGAAGTACATGGAAGCACCCTGACTCTTCTCAGGGAGCTGAAGTCCCTGCAGTCGTCATGCTCCCTCCGAAGGCTGCCCTCCTGGGACCTCGAGCCCTCAGCCAAGGGCAAGGTGCGACAAACTCATCACACCCCTGTCAGGCAGTGGGGTCAGATGGGCGCCCGACCAACTTTTGGCAGGGTAGGACGGAGGGGTGAGTGCAGTCAACACAAACACTCAATCATCCTTCCTTTCTTTCTTCTGTGCCTCCTTTGTTAACTGCAGGAAACAGCTGAAAGACCTTGAGTTTCCCATTGTAGCGTGTATGGGAACAGAGCTGCAGTGATCAGAACATACCCCCTGCTGCTCCAGGGGAAAAAGGGAGAGCAGAATCCTTTCTAAAAAGGGTTTACGATTAGAAGAGTGTTCTGTCACTCTGGCGCGCAGTAATCCACTGCGCCACCAAGTCCCTTCAGAGAGATGTCGAAAACTTAAATGACTGAAAGCAAAAGAGCCCCGGCTCAGGTTCCCAGGCAGCCAGACATCCTAATTATCTTTAGATCCACTCCCACATGGAGGGGAGAGAGCACACAAGAGTAAAAAAAAAAAATAAAAAAAAAAGGGGGAAAGAAAAGAAAAAGAAAGAGGAGAAAAAAAAAGACTGTCACATCGCTTTTTTCTTTTTTTAAAAGCTTGTCTCTGCTCACTGCTTTTCCAGCTGTGACACCTCTCACGGTAGTTAATTAGAATCATGTCACCGCGTTAATGTGCTCTGACTGGACTCTGACAGTCGCTCGTCCTCTAACCGGCTGCCCCGGCCGGCCCTCCCTCCCCGCCGCTCCTCAGGGATTTGGGGCCCGGTGCTCGCAGCAGGACCCCTGACCACGCTCCAGCCACGCTGTCCCTGTGCCCGCGGCCCAGCGGGCATCCCGGAGCGGCTGTGCCGGTGCCTGCACCCTGCCCGGCTGCCGGGACACGCCGCCTGGCTGCGACACCCGGCACGCAGCCGCTCCACCTGTTCTGGATCCGCCTGACCTTTATGAGCGCTAATTCAAAATGACACTGCTCATTTGGTGACATTTCTGTTGAGTTTTACTTAAGTCTCTTTTAATTATTTAATTCGGAGTTCTCCCCCTTCTGCCTTGAGCTGGGGCCGCTGTGTGTGGGGCAGTGCCCCAGGCAGTCCCGTGCCCCATTCTGCAGGAGTGAGCCCCGTTCTCAGCTCTCCCTCTCAGCATCCCTCAGCAGAAGGATGGTGCCGTGCAAGTGACACCTCCACTGAGAAACGAAGAGCTCGAAAAGAACGGTGTGTGCCTGCTTTGGGGGAGCACAGGGCTCTCTGGGGCTTCTCCCACACCCTGGGAGGGATCGGGAGGGTGGGACTGGGTCTGCCATATGGGGGGGGATGAAAAATGGTCAGAAACATGAAGGAGAGTTTCACAAAATGCCGTCCACCTCCTTGTTCCCCCTGCCCGGATGCAGAGGAGGCAGGTGTGCACCAAAGATGACTGAGGATCCCACAGATNCGCCGCTGCGCCCAGCGAGCGCGGCCCGTCAGTGTCAGCGCGGGGAGCGGGCCAGCTCCACGGGGCCCGGGCGGGCGCAGCGGCGGAGAGAGGGATGGCTCCGCCGGGCAGGAGGCACCCTGGCAGGCGCTGCCCCGGCTCCCCGCGGCGGTGGCAGCTCGAGGTAGTTAATTAGAATCGTGTCACTAAGTAAATGCGCTCTGACTGGACTCTGACAGACGCTCACCTATGACACTGGGGGCCAGGAGACAATCCACATCAAACTACTGCAGTGTGACCCTTTTAACACAAAGAGTAAACTCACTGCACATCGAGTTGAAGCTCATTAAAACTGTCTACTCTGCGAGCATCCCATTAACCTCACTGTTAAAAACACGCAATTCCTCTTCTTCTTTCCGAGGCCTAATTAATGCTCTGGATCAGGAACAATATCACACCCTAACCTTCCGAGATTTCCAATCAGTAAATGAAAAGAGAGAGATGGAGCCGGGAAGGCACGGTGGCTCGCTCGGTCGCTCACCGCGTGGGCTGCTGACCTGCCCAGGCAGAGGGGCTTTTCTGTTTGGCACGGGCAGAGATCCTCCCCCAGACAGAGAACGGCACCGCCCCGGCCAGGGGAACTGCGGAACGGGGAAAATGGGGAAGCCAGCTGCGCAGAGGCTCCGAGCTCACAGGACTGAGCTCGGAGCTGGTGTAAAAGAGCCCAAGGAGAGCACCATGTCAAGACAGGTGCTACTATGGGACCAGATCTCTCGGTCACCTGGGATAGGTATTGAGTGTTCACTAGCACGAGACACAGGAGCCTGGTTACTGTCTTTCCCCTAGAAAAAAAAAAAAAAACCAACCAAAAAACACCAACCCCAAACGAGACATTTACAACTAAATCTAAAATCAAAATAATGCGTGTGCTAAAACCTAAACTTTAAAGATTCAATTACATACAATTAGATTCAAAAAAGATCAGTAGCAAGGAGTAATGTCATGTTTTAAAGACAGTCAATGCACTGGAGAGGGAAGCAGAGCTGACAAATGAGAAAAAAACTTTCCCAGCAGGAGCTGCTACTTTTGCAGTTTTGGAAATTTTTTGCTGGTTTTAGTGTATTTTTAGTTCAAGGACTGGCTTGTTCAGAGAAACAATAAAGGACTGAAAATAAAAAAGCAAGTTTGTCTTTTATCTTTCCATAATCAGTGAAAACAAACAAGCCAACCAGCTAAGGTGAGAGAGGATAAGATGTACTCATTCTAATACCTTGAAAGGTGGGTTTGCAGAAACACTCCTTCAGCTCACTGATCACTTCTTGCTTTGGTTTCATGTACCAGGTGTTTTTACCTAAAAAGTATTCTGAAATTTGCTTTTCCTTCTGTAGTGAATATTTGCAAGGGAAAGAGGATTTTCCTAATAAAATCAGTTCAAATTACCACTGGGGTACTTTAGCATGGCATTACAGTTTTCATCCAAAAGAGCAATCATGAGTAATAATTTAATCACCAACTCTTCAAGAACAAATAGTAATTCACCATTTTTATAATGTAAAAATAGTTAAAAACTAAGACTAAAGGCATATTATGTTACATAATCGATCGAAATAAATGTAGCAAAAATAGAGTATTTGATGAGTAAAAGAATAACCAGATTTAACAACTGGGCAGTGTTAAGGAAAGCTTCACTTGGTTTGTTAAGTGCTGTTCAGTAAAATTTGACCTTTTCTTCAGGGAAACAGGTTAAAAAAGAGGGAAAACCAGAAGAAAATAGATTTCTGAATATAAGTGATCTGCTGTCTGATTTACATTATAACTACAACCTGAGATTTTAATCCTTCTGATTTGTATGAGCCTCTGACTCTCAGCAGAGAGACCCCAACACAGGTACCCAGCTCCACTGGTGTGGAGCCAGTGAATGCTGATCTTTGTGTGTGAGTGCCAAGACTCCCATTAAAAGCTGCAGCTTATTTTTGGCAAGCACCGCCTCAAACACACGTGTTAAGAATGGCAATGCCCCCATATATGTAAGACTGAGTAACTTCTTGGCAAGTCAGCTTCATTTTGCTGAGGGCCAAGAAAACAGCAGACAAAGAGAAGTTACTCACTCCAAGATTCTATAGCCCACACTGGAACTGTCACATATCCTACCTGTGTTAGAGAAGAGATGGAAGTTGCATAAAAATGTCCTCTCTAGTCTCCAGGGACACATTCAGCCCAGAAGGAATCCTCAGAGCTGAAATCTCAACCTGAGAAAGGGCATGGAAGAATAGACTTCATACCCCTTTTGCTCCTTTCTGATCTCCCAAGGAATTCCCGCATCCTCATCCTCTGGAGCAGGACTTTTCTATCTCCTTATCCTGAAATATTTACATTTCCCCCTCCCCTCCCTTTACCTTTTCCTTCTCAAGAACGCAATGGCACCAGACCTGCACTCATCCCACCTCAAGGCAGCTGTATTTGCAGTGTATGCAGATACATTTTGGTGTATTTGGGGACAAAAATCACTTTTTTAACCCATTGATAAGCTTTGCAGCTCACTTGCTCATGAACAGAATCCAGACAAAGCTAGAACATGAGCTCTGTGCAGCAACTTGCTGTATGTGCAGCTGTGTGTTCCAGGGGATGTAGGGAGACTCCACAGTGCTCCAGCAGGAGCCCATCCTGCCTGTATCCACTGGGTGCTAAAGGTGGTCCCCATCCAGAATCCGGCCTTGGCCCTGCAGGGTGTCGAACACCCTGAACTCTGCAGATTTTGAACATGATGAAGGAAAGAAGGTGAAGCCCAGAGCAGGACTGGTCCCAGAGCATGTCAAGTGCAGGAATTTGGAACAGATACCTGCTGAGACAGTGAAATAGAGAGTGATTTGTAAACAAAGCAATACAGAATCCATCAGGCAAGATGGCAAAATTTCTTGCAAATTGTTTGCAAAAACAAGTGGCCATCCACTGCAATTTTTCTGTCAGATTTGAAGGGAAACATCTGTGTTGTGCACTCCTGCATAAGTATGCTGAGGCTTCACAGGAATGTTTGCATCTCCCTGAACTGCTCCCCAGACTGCCAGGACAGGAGCTGCACAGACACTCTTACACTGCATGGTATCTGTGAAACTGGTGAGACTGGCTATCAAATCTCCTTGCTGCTCCCTTTGGCCATCAGTGACCCACGAGGGCTGACCCCACCTTAGATACCCTGGGAAGCCTCCTTTCAGCTCCCTAACATTCCCTCAACACTGCTGCACTCCAGGGCTGAGCATAAAGAGAAAGGAGGCTCTAGATGGCATGGGACCATCCCTAGATCCATAGCTAGCTCCTTGTCTCACTGTAGGCAGTGAGAGGCTGGCAGGCTTCACTGTTCTCCTCTTGTTTCTGCAGCAGTCCTTGATTAGGGGTCATTTATTCAGCTGAGAAGTAGGGCTGTGTTGGGAGCAAGGCTCCTTACAGTCAGAGAGAGAAGGGAAGGGCAGCCCTGGGCAGGGAAGGGGATGGATGGTTCCTCCCAACCCTGACACATGCGCAGTTGGAAGCATGAAGAAGAGAGAGGTAAGGATTGTTTAGGCCACAGGGTGACCATCAGCAATTGGGATGACCGTGCCCAGTCCCAGTGGCCAATATGGAAGGACTTGGCTGTGGAGGACTGACACTGGCTCCAGGATGAGGCAGCAAGGCTGGACCCAAGCAAGCCAGGCTGCCTCTCTAGTGAGCAGTCCCTCCTCAGCCCTTGGCTTGGGAACCTCTTGGGCTGTCACTAGAACCAACACCTGATCCATGCCTAGGCCAGGCTGGAAAATGAAGTGGCCAGAAAGCCAGGAAGCTGGTTCTTTGAAAAAATTCCAGGCAAGGCATGTCTCTAGACACCAGCATTGCCCCAAGCCGTCTCCCAGAGGGACACTGGGCAACAAGCCATGAAGGCAGCAGTCCTGACAGCAGCTGTGCCTGTGCAAGGCAACAGCACTGAGATAAAGGGGCCGAAACCAAGAGCAAACAGATGATACTCCAGAGAATGGGGACACTTTTTTGGAGTAAGGGATGAGAGCAACAAGAGAGCTCATCACACAAATAAAATGAGGAATGATGAGGCAGAAACTAACTCTGCATCTACCAGGAAACCCCAGAAAAAGCCCTAGTCCCCAGAGCAGGACATGCACGCAACTCCTGCAGTTACTGCTCCCTCCCCATGATCCTCCCAACATGGCACACAATCCAGGCAAATCTGCTCCCAGGCAGGGAAGCAAATTTTAATGCTACCTCTGTCAATAATGCAACCAGATCCATAGTTCAAAAGGAGCCTGCTAATTAAAAGCTGGTGAGCTTTAAATAATTCATCTCCTTAACTTGGATTGATTGGAGAGTTTAATGGTTAGAGTCTTGAAACAATATTAAACACCCTCTTCAAGGCCCAGGTAGCCAGTGACTTTTCCAAGTGAATCTTACCTACTTGCAAACTTTAATGCTCAAAAATCACTGTGGACGAAGGGCTGGGAGGCAGAGAGACCACTGGTCTCCAAGAGGCAATCTACTGCTCCACAGAGAACCAAGACAGACAAGAGTGATGCAGCCCTGAGTCACAGCCCTGTCTACAGCCTAGTAAAGCTGAGCTCCTGCCTGTACCACAGCCTGCTGCTGTACCAGCTCTGCATCCCCAGTGTTAAGCAGCAGGCAGATGTACAGTCTCAGTGTCCTGGGCCAGGTCTCCCTCATATCACTTTGATCCTTGGTGCAGAGGAGTGGGGGATTACATGGAACTCTGCCACTGTTTATCACAGAGCACTGTTTATCAGTTTATCTTGGAGCATGCTGCAGGACCATGAAACTCATCATACGTGTTAACAAACAGGACGATGATTCAGTTGTCCAGCTGGGATCACGCATCTTCACTCTGCAGTGTGTTTTCAGACAGTTCCCAAGCCAGGCAGCACAGGACTGCAGCAAGGACTGCAGCATCCGGAGCAACTGGAGGATTGGTCCAGCAGGAAGAGAATCCCACCCAGCCTGGGGACCCTTGCACTGCGCTCCAGGTACCTGGTGCTGCCCACATCCAACCCCAACCCAAGCACTGCCAGAGCAACCTAGGAGGGAAGCAGCTCCCCAGACAGAGGGACAAGCAGGTATGTCTGGCACACTGGCATGTGCAAGGGATGGACAGGTCATCCATGTGCCCATTTTCCTCTGACACATCTTCATCCCTTCCACCAGCTGGGGACTCTGCAGCCCTTTGGCTTGTTCTCCGCACCCCAGGCTGGACAATGTCTTGGAGCTGAGGCATGTCCCACACATGCCCCACACGGGAGCAGCAGCTGTGGGGATGGGAATGGCACGGGGCAGCATCACTCACCTATCCCGCTGTGAGGCCTCCCTATGTGCTGTAGGTTCAGTCCTTTGTTCATGTCTAAGAGCCCGTTCTTTGGCCAACTCCCCATGGCAAAGCTGTACGCCTGGAAGAGAGAAGCAGAGGGTCAGACATAGCCATGTGCAGGCATGATCTGTACTTGCCCAGGTCTGACTGCTCCTGGGGCTGGAGTGGGTCTGTCTTCAGGGGCTGGTGTGTGTCTGTGTTCACCACATTCAGTGTGGACTCATATGTCACCCTTGCAGCAGCTCTTCTGGAATTGCCCACATGAAGTGCTCTCACTCTGTCCTGTCCCACCTGATGCTCCTTAAAGGTATTCAGAGCCTCTGGTGGTGTCCTGTACACATTACAACCCTCAGGACAGAGGGATTTGCATCACTCAAGGCCATCTTTGCCATGCTGTGCAGGGGCAAGACAGGGGCTGTAAGTTCATCCCCTATGTCCCTTAGTTGTTCCAAAAACATCCACCCACTCCTGCCTTAACAGGGTCGCCAGCAGGAGTCAGGGGGTTTGGAAAGGAGTGCTCATTACCAGGCTGGCCTCGCCAGCAGGTGTCTTCTCCTCCAGCAAGCACAGTCCTCTCAGCTCCCTCTCCTTTCCACCCCCAAGCCCCAGCTGCCTTGGTGCATCACTGGGACAAATCCTACTGGGAGCCAGCACTGCTCACCCCACTGCACAGAGCTCGCAGCCTGTCTGAAGGGAGCCTACTCCATACCCACTGCATCCCCTGGCAGGGTTTCCAGGAGGAGCAAGGCAGCTGGGAGCACAAGCAGCACAAAAACCCACTGGACAATGCACACATAACAGCAGCTGCACGGCTGTAATTACAGCCTGACAGCCACATATCTTCTTCATCTTGAGGAATTAAGCTCAGAACGCATTGTGAGCAGTAAGAAGGGTGCGTGGGCTTAGCGTCGCTCATGCTGGCACTATCTTTGCTGCCGTGAGGGCCATTGTCCCCAGATGAGATCAGGTCAATCCAGCAGCCCCTATCTCCCTCCTGCAGCAAGGGATCATCGCTAACGGCAGCCACAGTGTGGCAGGGCATTGCTGACACCCTCCACAGGCTGTAAGTGCCAGGGATGCTCTCTGCAGCAGGAATGGGGATGAACTGGGTGAGCAGAGCTGAGAGGTTCCCCCCTCCAGCCCACCAGCCACCTGCCTGCCGCTGGGGCCTCCTGCCAGCCCCTCTTTCCTGCTACCTGCTTCTCTGTCTAGAGCGGGCAAGTACAGCCCCTGCACTGCTGCTGGCAGCCCCTCGGGAACCACAGGGCTTGGGGGAGTTAATTTATTAGTGGCCCATGTAGCCATTCATGCTGCTTTGTTACTCCTGCCTTAGCAAAACAGAGGGCTCCACAGATAATTAATAGACAGCATTGCTAATCCTGTTGGGAGATGATTAGCAATTAAAACTCCTAATTAAGTCTATGCATAATTCACTGAAATTACACTTTGTGTACACAACGGGGAGATTTCCTTTGCCTTCAACAAACACGCTCTGGTATGTTCACTGCCGTGATCAGGATGCAGGCCGGCCAGCCACAGGGTGGGGGGAGCCAGAGGTTGGGGTACAGGATGGGACCCTGCCACGCAGCTGCTGGATGGCAGAAGTGGTTCCATATGTTGTTCCCTCTCCTGGGCGCCATCCCACAGAGCAAACCCACCCAGAGCACAGGAAGGCTCCCATGCTCAGCACCAGTGGATCCACAGCAGTGGGGGCCATCCCTGGGGAAGGGGTATCCCCGGATAGAGAAGGACCAGGGGTGTCCCTGCACAGGCAGCTACCATATCACAGGCTGGCTTCCCAGCCCAGACATCCCTTGGACTCGAGCCAGAAGTAACTGAGGGAGCACAGCAGGAGACTGGCAGGATCCCGGGAAAGCCACGGGGACAGCTTTGGAAAGCTCCTGGCAGCTGGGTGCTACTGCCAACTTCAGCCTGCCTCCCCTGGCTCTGCAGCAGCAGCAGCAGCAGCAGCAGCAGCAGCAGGGAGCTGGCAGCATGTGCCCCAGCCCCCGGATCAGCACCGGGCCCATCTCTGCATCGCGTTCTGCTTTCCTGATCAAGGTCATTCGGTACAGCCGCAATACCTGAGCAAACTACCTAAGCAGCTGGGGTGGAAGTTGGCCTGACCACTGAAGGTCAAGTGTGCACTTATGCATATTCAAAGCTGCCTGCAGGATCGATCGGGTTTTAATTGTTTTTCCTGGGGTTTTGGAAGGAAGTGCCAGGGGCATTGATCAGTCCCAGACAAGGCTGCTCACACTCCGGGGCTGACAGAGACCATCACTGCTGCAGGAAGAGGGAAGTGCAGGCAGCGATGATGAAGGGATGAAGGCAGGGGAGAGGTCAGCCACCGCTGGCCGAGAGGAGGAGCCATTGCTGGGCTGCGCTGGAAAATAAAGTTTTTTAATTAAAAGTGGCAATTCTGAGCCGCCTGCTGGCAGCAGCCACACAATCAAGAGCAAGGAGCTTTGCTGTTTAATATTTAAAGACAACGTTTAATCTTTAAACAGGAAAGTTCTTCTTCTGACTGTTAAAGCGAGGCAGAAAGCACCAGTGGCTCCCTGACACCAGGGGTACCCAGCCCACAGAGGTGGCCGTGGCCACTGGCTCACTGGAGCTGCTGGACACTGGTGTCAACCACTTTCCCGCCAGCTCTGTGACCGAGCAGCCACTGGCAGTGGTGCAGATCCCTGTCCCTTCAGTGCCTATCCCTATGGCAAACTGTGAGAAAGCCTGGTTCACTTGCAAGCCAAAGGATTTTAAAAAATGCCATGAAACCCTTTCTGTGAAGAAATTGCACTACTTAGTCCCTACCTGTGGCTCAGTCTTGGTGTTGCAGAGACTGGGTTGCTCCCTTTTAGGTCAGACACTGCAGGGCCAGGACCCTGCAGTTTTTTTATTTTTATCTGCATTTTAATTGATAAAAATGCAGGCATCTTTTAAAAAAGCTATTTTAAAATGGTTCTGGCCAAAATTCTGATTTAGATAGAACCCAGTGTTTCTGATCTGCTAAAAACCACTTGAACAATGTTTACGGAATAATTTTCAAGCAGCCTGAACACAATTATTTCCATTCATACCATCTCCTAGAAAGGTTTTCCTTTTTTTCCTGATTTTGTTTGTAATTCTCTGAAGGCTACATTTACCTCCCTGCCAATGCTGCTCTGAAGTCAGATGATTATTAATTATATTTATTTACTTATACAATCCCATAGGCATACACAGCAGTTCACAGACAAATACCACCCTGGGTCCCTGATGGAGGGATCTCGAATCAAAGGTAAGCAGATACTCCTGTGATAAATGTGAGCTAATAGCAGCAGGAGATTAGGAACATACTGTGTTTCCATGCATAGAGTGAGCACCATGGATAATCCACACTTTGTTAAACAAGTGCTGGTGTGGGGAGGTAGGTCATTAGGGATCCTGCACCCCACATATCCTGCAGAAAATCCAAAAACCAGGAGTGGGGATAAAACACAGGGCATGGAGATGACGCAAGCACAGAATCACAGCATCCGAGGCTGGCTTTATAACAGAGCAAAAAAAGGTCTGAAAGCAACCTCCTGTTGCACCAGGTCACAAACCTTCCCAGTAGCTATGACGCACCTGCCTCAGATTGCAAAGAGCCTGAAACAAGAGCTCTGTGGCCTATTTCTGACACCACTGGGGTACAAAGATAGTCCCCTGTGCTGGGACAGAGAGCATGCCAGTGAGGCCGGGTGATCCCATGGTGGTGGTTGCTTGTGCAGTTTGGCACCGAGTTTGGCTCATCTGCCCTTGCTGCAATCCCAGTGCACATCAGCACCCATCCCCAGCAACGCCGGGGCCAGCAAGGCAACAGCACCAACACAGCTGGGTCTTGATGTGCTGCTCTCTGGAGTTTGTTCAGGCTGCACACCATGGATTATAAGCACTATGGCTGCAGAGAAGATGTTTCAGGGAGTCAGAAAATTCCCAGAACTGGAACTTGTCAAGCTGATGTATTGATCTAAGTGGACTGAATAATGCTCCATCATTTATTTATGGGGAAGTGCCCAGCACACTTCACAAAAACTGGTGTTCGGCAGTCACATTAAGGCAAAATTAAACACCCCACAGCATATAAACAGGCATCTGTTCAGAAGTCAGAGCCCCACAAATCCTCCCCACATGCAGAGGGAGGAACAGAGCTGGTCCTCAGAGCTGACGGAGCTCTGCTAGGGCAATGTGCTGATGTCAGCAGAGCCAGCCTTGTTCTTTCTACACGGATCCATGCTGTGACCTGCTAGCCAGCTCCTGGCCCCTCTGCCCTCCACTAGAACTGCTGGCATTGCATCACCCTGGATGTTTTAGCTGAAGGGCAGGAGGAAGGTGTTCCTTTGTGCTTTGCAATGGCATGAGCATGTTCACAAGCCACGGCAGCAAGAACTGCCAGGATTGGCACACAGAGTCCTGCCCTGGCCAGCTGGGCAACTCTGTCATTTTATTTTACATGTCCTACCAAGAGGTTTTATACGTTATGTTTCATCTGCTAATTGTAATTTTAATATTAATACAGACACTTTCAGGCAGGTAGAAAATAGTTCCTTTTGGAAAAAATCCTCCCAGGAGCAAAGGGGCTTAAGTGGTCTGAGAAGATGCTGAAGGGTGGGTACTAAGGAATTAGAAAAGTGGTGCGTTTTGCTGAAAATTTCTATTAAGAATTTCAAAAAGACACATGAAAAATACATGGTTTTAAATACACAGAAAGAAGGTGTGAGAATTCCCAGATGCCCTTAGCTTGGGCAAGCAGCAGGTACCAGCTGTGCTCCTCCAGGATCAGGCTGGGCACAGCTGCCTACTGATCGAAGGTGAACCCCCTGACATTTCTGCAATGGAAAAAATGTCTTTGGAACAGCAAAATAATCTTCCTCCTCCTGTCATGTCAACTGTGCACTGCATCCACCCAAAATAAGCATTTCCCATCTATCTCCCCTTATTCCACTGCTGCTACAATGAGGTGTCAAGGTTTTATATTACCTCGTATGGTGGGAAGAAAAAAAGAGGTCATGTCCATGACTAAGTGGGCTTTTAAACATAATTTGAAATGTTTTTAGTGACTGTAAGTTTTTGGGGCTGGGAGTATCTTGCAGGACATCCCTGAATAGCACCAAGGACACTGGAGGCTCCAGGGTGTTCCCATTTTAATCACATGCCAGTCCAGGAATGGGAAGTGGACATTTCTTGCTGGGATTTCTTGGCATGCAAATTTACCAGCATGATATGGGGCAAATGTAACACTACTGAGAGGCTGACCCCACTGCTACATCATTTAGTAGTAAACTCCTGGACAGGGCTGAATGCAATTAAAGAAGAGTCAGGAAATGAACAAGCAGCTTGCCCAGCCCCAGCTGACAACAGCAGAAGTCTTCTGTTGCAGGGAAGGCACAGAGGAAAGCTTGCCTGGCACGATGGAGGTACGGAGCCTGGGATGGCTCCGGCAGTGCTGGAACCTGCTACCCTTGCTGGCTGTCAGGAGGCAGGAGCTAAACCCAGGTGTAATGTGTCCCTTTTAAGCAGTTTAGTCAGAAGTGCTGCCACATTCACAGCTTTTCAAGTATTTTTAAATCACTTACAAAAGCAGGATTAAATGATCAGGAATTCCATTTAATAGGACAAATAAAGAAATAACAATCTACTCCATCAGCCCTGTGAAAGGCAGGTTTGATTTAAGAAAAAAATAAATAAAAAAATAAGTATAAAAGAGGGAGAGAAAAAAGGAAAGGGAGGTGGAAAAAAAGGATAATGTGTGTTTACTCAAGCAAAGAAAAAAATATTTAAGTGATGTAGGGGAGAAGATTGCGGTAACTAGTGAAGAATAACATCGTCTGCTTTGCTGTCAAATCACACAAGAATTTCAGTAATAGATTCTCATTCTGACACTCAATTCAATTCGAAGGTGATCCTGCTTTATCCCAACACATCAAATATTAAACACTCGTATTAGCCAGGGTGCCGTCGCCTTTCCCGGCTTAGACGCGGCAGGAAGCTTTTCCCCCTACTTTCTCTCACTCGCTATAATATTCTCAATGTTATCTAAACATGCCTTCATACACTGGGGTTCCTTATCAATCCCATTTGGGGAGGGAGGGGGGTGTACTTAAAACGGTATTAGTTTGGGGGGCTTTTATTATTATTATTTCCAAAGCTTTTCAATTTTGTGTGGAAAAAGCTTAGAAAAAAGAGGTGGAGGGAGGGGAGGTGGCGAGAGAGGGAGAGGGAGCGCGGGAGCGAGAGAAAGTATAAAAAAGGGAAAAGCAGCCAGCAGCTCTTGTTTGACTGATGCCTTTCAACAAGGGCAGTCTAGCTTGTCAAAGCCCGGGCTCGAGATGAATTGGCATATCTATTCAGCCTGCCTCTGGATGTCATGCAATACAGTTTCATATTCCCAGATAAGGCACGATAAGCAATTGCTGCCCTGACACCAACTCCATCCATCCCTGCCTTTCTGTCCACGCATATTAGAGATCTCTGCTGCACCACTAATAAGAGGCATTTAATTTTTACAAATACAGTGGCAAGAGGGGCCTCCAGACTGACCAGGTACAGCATCAAGACCACTCATGTTTAATTAGTTTCTCTCAGTGCACTGAGAACACTCATGAGTGGTACAGGGTACACAAAAACAACTCTTGCCCAATGTAGCACCTGTGAACCTAAGGCTTGAATTAAAGATCTGTGCCAACTACTACGGGGTGAGGGTGACAAAAGCATTTTGTCCTTTGCCAAAAAGATCTGCAGTGCCACTGCAAGACAGACATGGTTTGGCTCAGGTTTGGACACGGGAGGACGCTGGGGAAGAAGTGACCAGTGCCCTTTCCCAGGGAGCATCACTCTCCAGAGCACAAACCCTCCGAGGGGGAAGGAAAGCAACTGACACACTGGAAAAGAGGACACCATGCATGAGGTCTGGCCCCTCTTGGGTGGAAGTAAGGGAAAATTGGAAATTCCTGCCAGTGGGAGGTTCTGGGGCCTTGCCTGGTACTCTGCCCTCTTCACACAAGGGCTTTTCACAGATTAGTGCCACACAGCTAGCTCCCCTTGTGTCCTGGATACAGGGAGCCTTTGGCAAGCCCAGCTGGTGTCCACTTCAGTCCATTTGCAAAGCTGCTTGTTAGAACAGAAACAACTTTATGCCTCACATCAAGGAGTAAATTAAACAAATTAAAAGACGAATGGTCTGGCTTTTGAAAGGTGAGCGCTGGGCAACAGGAGCTGCCTGGTTCTGCCTACTTTTGGGAAATGCTTTACAGAGGGTAAGGTGCCTCCAGACTGAGGGAGGAGGACAGGTCAAACTTAAGGGAAGGCACCAAGATGTCAGAGAAGATGCAGAGGATGCAGCAACACTGTATGTGCTTTCTCCTTACTAGAATAAGCAGCCCATGCCATCAGAGCTCTGCACACAGGAACTCTGCAAAAGGGAAACTGAGGCACGCCATGATCTCTTGCCTTGCCTATTCCCATTCAGACACATCTGAGCAGCCTCATTCTGCTTGGGTCCCAGCAATATCTCAACTCAGCCACAGCTGTACAAATTCACTGCCAAAACTCCTCTGAACTTCAGGAGGGGCAGGATGGACCCTGAAGCCACCAAGAGCCCCTCTCCAGAGTACATTTGGATGCTGTGGTCCCATCAGGCAGCAGGAAGGTGTCCCTGCTGCCGTGCAGGTTTAGCATGTGCCCTGGCTTAGGCTGCAACAGAAACACGCTGGTGTGCCTGACTCCAGGGTGTCAAAGTGCCAAGCGGTTTAGGCTTCACATTTCCCTGTGTTTGAACAAGAACAGTCTTTGCCTTGCTCCCAGGCTACGGATTATCCTGGATAAAATGTTCTCGACTGCTGTGTGCTCTGCGGCTGGCGACACACTAGGTTAATGCCGTGGAGATCTGGGTCAAAGCCCTGGGCTTGGTCACAAGCAAAACAAAACTACAGGTCTGAGTTCCTGGAGGGCTGGGAGATAGAGCTGGGGTGTGCTCAGGCCAGTGCTGGTCCAGGAGAGGGGACAAGCAGAGCCATAAACCACCAAGAAAGCAGCCCAAGGTTGGAGGCTGCTAGCATGACCAGAGGGTCTGGGTGACACATGCCCAGTGCCTTTCCCAGTCTGGGACAAGTGGCAGGGCTGACTTCTTAGGATGTCCCTGCGTTCCTGGCGGCACTGCAGGGTGACAGACCCAAGCTGGGTTATTCTGATGTATGCAACTGGCTCCCAGCACTAAGATACACAAGCAGCTCCCGATTAGTGCCTGAAAGGCAGAGAGACATGATGACATGGCAGACAGCTTCCAGGGAGTACCTACACGTGGCTGATTTACCCTTCCAGCCCTGGAAGGACAGGCTCACGTCCTGCAGTGCTATCCCCTGACCACCCCAGCCCCTGTGGGGCCAATTCAAGCAGGAAAGCAGCGCTAAGCCTTTCCCTACCGCAGCTTTGTGACCAGCAGAGCGGGAAGCTGGGTATGATACCAAGGAAAACCCACAAGCATACTTCATGGATGATTCACCACAGGCACAGAAGCCTCTCCATACAGACAGAATGGATCAGTCCAATTCTGGCTGCTCCTGGGAAAACTGGGGGTTCATGGGGAGGGAAAACTTGTGCTGGAAAACAGGAAAATGTTGACACTGCCCTGTAATCAGACCCAGCGTCAGCCTCTGTATACATGAGGACAGAAATGAGCATGAAGGCCCCAGCAGATGCACCTTGCTGCAGAACTGAGCTGTCAGGGCAGCTGCAAGGTGGATACATCTCATCCTCCTTGGATTTAACTGGAGATGAACAATCACCAAAGAGAGCTGCAGTTTCGCTATACTACAACAGGGTGGGTAACAGAATCCATCCATCACTCTTCTCTTTCCAGGGCCAGACGATGGCTGTGGTGTTCAAACCTCCCCACAGTGCCCCAAACACACACCCCTTTAATCTAACCCCAAGCTTTTCCAAGCAAAGCTGGCATCGGGCTTGCTGTCAAAACCTTCAAGCCTTTCAAGAGGGGCCATTCCCCCC
>VZRX01005691.1:107927-192098 GCA_013398075.1 Notiomystis cincta | reverse complement strand
CCCCCCCCCCCCAATTTCTATCTTTACACACGCACACGCTCGCCTCTCCCTCGCTCGCTGTTTAATTTCCGTGTGAGAGGGAAGCAGGTGCCCGTGCTCCCGTGAGCTCTCCCTTCTCTAGGTTTTTTTTCCCTTTTTGGATCCTGCCCCATTAGTTTAGTGCCCAGCCATCTGCGACGTCTCCTGTAATGCTGTCCCCCTTGTGTACCAGGGAGCTTTTCCATTAGCGCCTTTAATATTCTGACACCTTAGCACAGGCTGCTATTACATTCAAACACTGATCGCCCTGTGAAATTACATCGCAGGGCTTGCTAAAATGGAATTGTGTATAATCAGGCTCCTCCATGCACTGTCAGTCCCATCACAAATACAACGTAAAGCAGGCTTATGGATGGGCTTAGCAGCTGCTACAAGTGTATTTTTTTTTAATAGATGAAGTATCCCTTATTTAAAGCATTTCCTGAAGAAAAAAAAACCAAAAAACAAACCAGCAGTGAAAGACAAATCAACAGCTGCTGCATTATGTTAACCATACCACTGGTCTCTTAAAACATGTTATTTAATAAGGTAGCTATCTGTTTATCTATAACTATATCAAACAGAGAAGGAGGGTGAGATAAAGATAGTTAAACAGACAGCCGAGGAGATATCTGCCACTGGGAAATAATAGCTAAATAAAAAGTACCATTATTTACTCCAGAGCAGGGAGGAGGGAGAGTCAGCAATTTTCTCCCAGCGCTCCCAGCCTCTGGTTTGTAGGGGCAGCCTGTGCCAGCCTGCACATACCCCAGCTCACCTGGCTCCAGCCCACTCATCTCCTCACTACCACAAAGATAAACCTGGGGGGAAAAACCCAACTCAGGACCCACATATCGAGGCTGCAATTGCAGGAAGGGCGAGAGAGGGCAGGAGAGCCGTTCTGCTGCCAGGAGCTGGCCTGGTGGGGCAGCCCCCCACCTCCACACAGACTGGGACCAGCTCAAACTGAGGCAAAATTGGCCCAGCAGGAGGTCTGGGTGCATTTCTGCAGGAAAGACTGGTTTTTGTGTGGCCAGCACACAAGGGACCAACTCCACAGCTTTTTAATTTTTTTTTAAATTCCAGCTAAGGAAGTGATGGATTAGGACAAAGGTATTTCAGGGGGATGCAGGAACTGGCAGGGACACAGATGATGTGTCAGAGAAATGAGCTCCTGAGCTCCCCAGCTCAGAGTTCAAAACGCTGCCTCTTACCATGCCCTAAAGGTTATTCTGTCTGTCTGCTATGAAATGCGACGGCACATCACCTGAAGGGAGATTTCCAGAGGCACTGTGACCCTTCTGCTATCTCCTCCGAGAAGCCTCCGCAGGAATGATGAGATTGTAGCTCATTTCCACACACTTTGAAAGAGACGGGCTGGATCAAACGTGCTGAAAGCAGAGCAACACATCCCTGGGACTCATCCTTGCCTCCTGGCAGGGAGTGTGCTCTTGCTGTAACGGGCTGGAAACTGCGTCCACCCCACTGAAAGACCAAAGACATTATCTTTCATCCTAAACCAGGATGGAAAAGCCAAAATATTGTCTTGTTTCACTGTGTGGGAACAGTTCTGCTTGGGAACCACAAAGTAAAAGCCAGTGACAGAACTGTTGCCCTTTGGAAAGGAACAATCTATTCCTGTGCAAAACACTGCTTTGACATTTTGACTCCAGTTTTCCCAGTGCAAAACAAAGCCATTTGTCCAGAGCAGACACACTGCTCCTTTGCACCACACAGAGCATGTTTCAGCATATGGTGGTCTGGACATTTTTGGCAAGGACTCCTCTGGTGATGGTTCAGCTGCTGTGCACAAACATGCCAGATGGGGAGGATGGGACCATAGAGGGCAGAGACCCACGGACAGGTTACCAAGAGAAAAGCACAGGGGAGGTGATGTACAGCTGCACATCCATTCACAGTGCAGGTGCCAGACAAGGCAGTTCAACTGTCTGGTTTCCACTACCTGTCATTGCCAAGGTCAAGTGCTTGCAAGGTGGCAGCAAGGGACGGATGCTGGATGACCAGCATGTTCACATCTCAATTTCATAATCTGTTGGGAAACCCAGGGCCTGGAGGATGGGAAAGAAATCAGAGTGATCCTGCAGGACCTTCTCACCACTTCTATCCTGCATATCTTATCATACCTCTCCCTCATCTTGCATCTTACAGTCCCTTCCATTTTCATGTTCACCAGGTCAGGTCTTCTTGGGACCTTCTCTAAAACACCTCTGGCACAATGCAGAGAAACTGGTCCATATGCAACAGACCAGAGGGGCATGGAGATACCTGCCCTGCTCCTTCTTACCTCCTCCTCCCAGACAGCAAACACATAGAGGCAAAACCCAAGTTTTCATCACAGAGCAACAATCTAACAGCTGTTGTAGTCTCTGAGTGCTACTGCTCTGCAAGAATTGAAAAAAACCCAGAGTTTCTCTGCACTCCCACAAGATGCAAAGCTGCTCAAAGGAGAGGCAGCTGGAAGAACGAGAGAAAAGCAAGAAATACAATGCATGAGACATCAGGGAAAAGATCAATAAAGATTACTAGGGCAGCAGCCCATCCCCTGCCCGCATTGGAGGCTCTCATGGCTGCAGTAAAGGAACACCAAGGAAAGCTAACAAGGTGCTGCTGTGCCAGTGCCTAGGGATGATACCTGTCTAATCAAAGGTAGAGTTTACACTGGATCATCTAAGCAGCAGCTCTTCCTCATGATTATTGACTCAGGTCAGGGTTAAGACTGAGGAGGTTAAAGCAGAGGTGCCTCTAAGAGCTGTGATGGATGCAAACACCAGGCAAGCAGCCCAGCTAGCAGAGCCTGCTGGAGCACCAGTGGCAAAATTGAGGCTCCCCAATTTCAGTGGAAGAACAAACAGAAAGAGATGGTCTGAGGGGCTGGGCAACACATCATGAGAGAATCAATTTGGAGAGAGGTTATGAAAGCAGGGAATAAAGGGACCTGCAAGGAGAACGTGGCAAGGTCCTGAGAAGAGGTTATTAAAGGTGGCATGGGGACACGAACCACAGCAGCTACAGCCAGGCAGGAGTTTGGGGCAGGACTGGCTACTTGGAGTGGAAAGGGGGCACCAGCACCATGTTGTAGTCCTGAGAAAGTGACAAGAAAAACATGCCAGTTAACAGAAATGAAGAGCTCAATTCATGTGTTCCAAGAGAGTTTAAGGCACCTCCACAGCTCTTTGGTGTCACCAGGCTTCACTCACCTTCAGCCAGGCTGGGCTCTTGCAAGGACACAGACAGCCACCTGCAGCTGGCCAAGCAGGGTCTCCTTACTGGGCGAGCTGAGGCACTCTCTGGTTATGGTTTTTAACCATGTCTGCGATTCTCCTGTAAGGTGCTGGGAAGAGCTGTGACACCCAGACACATGGGTGCCCCTGGGTCCTGGTCCCTGTGGAAGGGGCCATCACTGCTTGACACTGCTGAGGCCCAGATTCTGTGGCTGGGCTGGCTCTTCACAGCCAGTGAGCCTTGGAAATGCTAGTAGGATTTGCCCACTGGTGCCTGCTAGGATCTGCCTGCTGGTGATACGAGACCTGAGGAGCACGTCCCAGGAGCTCTGCCCAACATCACTGAGCACAGGTAGCAGAGGGACGGCCCCCACACAGCCACGGCACAAGGACAGAACTGTGGGGTCACAGAATGCTCATCCAACCCCCTCAGCATCCTCTAGCTGCCCTCTGAACTCATCCCTAACCTCCATGTGCTGTCTCAGCTTCAGCTGTGTCTGGTGGAAAGATGAAGAACAAGTAGGAAGAAATGTCCCCAGAGAAGAACTCGTCTGCAGCTGGGGGTTGGAGGGCTGAGATATGATGAGTAGGTCCATGGGTTGTCCAGAAAGTGTTTGGCTGTGGACCACTTGGCTTTCCCAATGTGGAACCATGGCAGGCAGCCTGCCCACTGCCAGTGTGCCAGCAAAGAGTAAGAAGCTGGTATGGAACAAGGTGTCCAAATTAGTTCACCACTAATCTAATTAGATCTCCGTGGGGAAGATTAGAGCTGGTGAAATGGCACGGCTGCCTCCTTGATCAGACACTCAACCTTTCCCACCTGCGGCATTTTATTTTTCAGATTTTTAACCTGCAGTACTGATTTTTGTCTGGCTCAGCAGAACCTGCCCTGCCTTGGGTCCTATTGCTCCTCACCAGCAAAGCACAATTACATGTGCACACAAACAGGCATTCAGTGATCACACACAGCATCCAAGTTCTCTGCTTCAGTGTCAGGGAACAGAGCAGCTGCAAATCAGAGGTATAAGGAGACATGGGGCACCAGAAGGCAGAGCTGATCAGGAGGACATGGCAGAGCACACCAGGTCCCTCTTACTCCCTCCCTGAATAACAGCAAGCCATGTAAGCATGCCTGCCCTCCCCACTGCTGCCCCGCACCACCCCAGAGAGCTGGCAAACAAGCTTCAAACCAGACCGCTGCTTGTAATCGGAGTCAGTCAGTGTGTGTGTTACGCTTGAGTTGATGGCTGGTGTTAAATTCAATGCCTTGAGTATTGATTTCCTTGCACATCCCGGACTTTGTTAAAGGGTTAGCCGTGAACTGAGATCAAAGGGAGGTTAACTCGTTTCTCATAAGTGGTAAAGCAGACCTCTAGCAAACCCGGGCGCCAGGCCTTCTCCGCAGAGGATGCTCCATGCATGTTGTTAGCTACCCCAGTCGCCTCAAAAGCCAGATAAAGTCACAAAGCTGCCTCAAAGCAGGGAATAAAAATGATCCCAGCAACTCCCCATGGACCCCCAAGCTATTATGAGTGCACAATGGGGATGGACAGCATGGATTAGCACTTCTTCTCCCCAACCTGCTCCCCACCACAGGGAGCTGCTCCCCTTCCTTGGCCACAGAATAAAGGGGGAAGCAAGTCTCTGCTAGATGCATCCCCAAAGAGGCTGGCCCTGGGGGCTTGAGAGAGGGGCAGAGCCCTCCCCAGGAAGATTGGGGAGCTATGGGTGGTAGAGAGGGAAGGCAAAGTTGCTGTTCCCCAAAGGACCACCTGGCAGTGGCGGTCCCTCCATGCCATGGCCAGGTGTAGAGGACAACTTGAGCCAGCACTGCCATCAGCACCACCTCAACCTGTGTGGCAACATGCCTGCTCCATTTTACTTTACTCTCTTCTTATCTTTCCCTGCCCCACATAAAGGAATTTTGGCACTGACAGCACCAAAATCAGCAGGTTTTGCCAAGGCAGTAAGAGTTAAGTGCACAAATAACATGACACTAACAAGCTTTACCTTTGTAATTTTTAAGGGATGGAGGCAGGAAAAGAGGTGTAGGAGACAATCTGAAATTGTTATCACTAGTATTAATGAATGCCCAGAGGCACCGAGCAAGAAGCATCCATTTCAGATGAACATCTGTCAACAGTAAGTGGTAAAATTTCAGAAGTAGCTAAAGTACTTCAAAGCCTGGACTGCACCAGCTTCCCAGGAGGCTTAAGCACCCAAGTAATTTCTAACAGTAGGGCCCCAATGTTATTTCTCAACTCCTCTACTCCAAGACCTACTTGCAGCACAGTACAGCTTTCCAGCAGCCACGTTTTTCTTCAGATATTCACTGGGTTTCACTGGCCCTGTACCTTCCACCCCAGGGGGACAGCATGTCCAGTCCTCACCTCTCCTCAGAGCCAGGCAGCTTCAGCTGAAGAAATTATAGTATAGTTTGCCCCCACACCCCCAAAAATCTCAACCCAAAGCACCCGGCAATGCTGGTGGCACAATTCCCTGTGTCCTGCAGCACTGGTAGGGAAGAGGGACCCATCACAGCCCATCTTGGGTGTGAAAACCTCAATGGGAGCTTCATTCCTCAGCACTTATAGTCACATTTAATGATGAGGTCCTCTGCATAGTGCTAAACAGGTAGTCTCCCACCCCTCCTTCCCTCTCCCAAACTCCTGCCACCCAGCACTGCCCCAGCAGCCAATTTGTTTGTAAGTGAAAGGTTTATACCAAAGTGCTTAGGGAATATCTGCTCGGTACCCAGCATACCAAATGCTGAAGATTTCACTTAAACTCTCAGCATCTGTGTATCTCAACTAAATTAAGCTATTTGCTATAAAAGAGCACAATGACAGTAATGGAATAATAACAGCATTAATAAAACACAACAATCCTCGAATGAGAAGTGGACGCATCAGCTAGCTGCAACCAAGAGAAAAAGGCTATTTTAAAATCACACACAAAAACCATCTGGGGGTGGAGAAAACCAACAAAAGCTCCAAAACGCAGAGGTCAGACTGAAATTATGTTTTTAACCTCAAAAGAAAGATGCTTGCCAGAGCCTTCCCAGCCAGAGAGCTCCCATGCCAGTTGGAAATTAATTTCCACAGCTCCCAGCAAAACAAGGGCTTAGAATGGGTATGCTGGCTCCACAAAAGAGGTGTGGGAGCACTCTTTGGGAGGAGGACACAGAATTGAAAGCCCAAAATAGAAGTGATCCCTCAAGCATCAGCAAGGTTTGTTTTTGGGGACAGGCACATTGGAGCAGGGGGTGATGCTGTGTTGAACATGTGAATGCTGAGCTAGTGACCAGGGCCAGATGCTGCTACATCATTATGCAAACATCCAGATGTCTCAAGCTCACCACACTGCCATTCCCCTCTTGGTGGAAAAGTCGCCTTCACTCTAGCCACAAATTCTTCCTCTTTCCTTTGTTTTGGATGAGGACAAGATTAAACACATCCCCTTCAGTTTCAAAGTCACCTACACACTGTGTCTGTTGCAAAGATAAAATAGCCCTGAGACCTGCAGTAGAGCTGGGAACAGGTGTACCTGAGACAAAGTCACATCTCTGCCCCTTTTATGGGATGAGATTTAGCACATGGTGATGATAAGAGCAATTAAAGTGCATTAAGCACGTTGTGCTGTTTCTCTGAGGTCTTGCCACAGCCCCATCCTATCCAAGACAACACCCCAAACTTGCCTTGTGGGCGACTCGGAGGGTGGGTGACCCTGGGAAGGGGAGAAGATGAAGGAAAATGAGACATCTGTGTTCACCACCAGCTTCTTGTCGACAACCATGTTGAGAAGTAGCAGGTTTGTGCCAGCAGCAGGCAGAGTCTTTTCGTTTCTCTTGCAGGTACATTTCTCCAGCCCAGGCCTTGCCCCACAGGCAGTGAGAGCCCAGTCCCTGCCCTGCCCAGGCTCCACTTTAGCTGGCTGCCTCTGCAGAGGGTACATGAGAGCTGCTCCTCTCCTCACCCCAGCTGTTCAAGGCCCATGTGCAGATCCCCTCAAGGATAATGTGGCAGAGACAGATGTCACCTCTTCTCACTGACATGGAGGGAAACATGACCCAGGTCACTGTTGTGCAGGTGAGCTCACCACTGCCTACCCTTCCTCTCTGGCACAGCCTGAGCCACACAGAGGCAACTGAGTTATCCCTGACTCCAAAAATATGTTAGGCAGAAGGTGGGGAGCAGCTGGCTGGCTTTCCCACAGCACAGTGAAATACCATCTTCAGGTCCACTTGCCTTTTAAAAAGGAGCCAAGGGGGACCAACAGGTCAATGGTATAGTGCCCACAGTGCCAGGCTGATGTGCTGCAGGATGGCTGGAAGCCTTCTGGGTACAGGTCCATAGCACATGTCCTCCTGCCGGTCACCTTAGCAAACAGGTGCAACTCAACTGACCAATCTCCTCCAGGCAATCCTCCAAACTTGTACCTTTCTAAATTCCTATGGACAAAATGCCAAAGCAGCAGTTGCCCCACACTTGAACAGGCTGCAAGTTTCTTTGTTTTCATTACAAATTCCAATCCTGATGCCTTTTTATTTTTTTTTTTTTAGCCATTTCTGCTCTGCCCCCCGGAGGTGCTGCTGTGATTGAATGAAACACGACCCCAGGCTCCAATAAGTGTATTTCAATTACATCTGTCACCATGTAACAATGTAATGATATATCATGTGATATTAAATCCATGGTAATCATATCAGCGATTTTTTTAATAGTGCACTAATCACATTATTACATCTCAATAATTAACAACAGAAGGCCTAAAAATCCTGGATACAAACCAGAAAGCTCAGAGGGTCCCCAGCTCCTGCCTAGGAGAGCCCTAGAGGAGAGCAGGATGGCAAGATGCTGCCCCAGAGGGCATGGCACAAGGGAGCAAGGGCACAGGAGTTTGGCGCTAGCATTGTTGTGCAGAGCATGCAGGTAAGACCAGATTCTTTTCCAATCACAGGCTAAAGGGGAAGCAAGTATTTTGGAGCTGGGAAGAGACACTTGTACATCCCATCTTGCCCAGCATTGCTCCCTTCTCTTCCGCTGCTCCTGCACTGCCACTCTTCCTCCAACAAACCAGCTCCTCTGCTCTGGTAAGTGCCTTGTGAAGGTGTCATCCTGAGGCAGACAAGCACTGCTGGTGCCCCACTGCAGAGGGAAGGACAGTGTCTTGAAAAGGAAGGATGATCCTACCAACACTTCCTTACCAGGCTACTGGAAGAATGACATCATTTTCCTTCTCTCCTTGCACCAGCTTGAGACATGATTGAGAGAATCTCACCTCAGAGAGCCACTGCAAGGCTCTTGAAGTCACTCTGATTTTTTCAGCAAAAGAAATCTGTCAGCTTAAAACTGAAAACTGGGGAGAGTCCTTTGGAGGGATAGCAGTCCTCTGGCTCACCACCTCCACTTGAGCTCTTGCCTGCATGGCTGGGGCAAACTGGGTCTGGGGTCCAAAGCACTGACTGGCATTCCTTGTGTGGAAGGGAGTCACTCGGTTTTGTGTGAGCAGACTGCTCCCCCCAGCTCCAAGCTGTACTTTACTCCTTGCAGGATGAGGGCAAAGGCAGCAGGGAGCAGCGGGCAGCAGCTGGCGCAGAGTGCCGGAGTGTGGGGAGTCCTGTGCCACACCGTCCCCGGCTGTGACAGAGCTTTCTTCCAGTTGCAGCCTGGTCAATCTAGCACTTTCCACATCACAAGCTGATCTGAAGAGAGCCTCATTACCTGCCTTAGTTCCAGCCAAGCACTTATCTCTTAAAGACAGGATTTAAGAAATATTTGACTGATCATTTCTCTCCTCATTTAGTTTGGCTGCTCTGAACCAATTCAACCTGTGAAGTTGAAATAGCAAGAACAGGAGGAAAAGTGTGGGCAGGCAGTCACACCAAAACCGCACACAACGTCCCAGCTCCCCTGCCAGCTCTTCCCAAAGGATCACATCATAGCTCAGCCTGATTGAGATGGCCTTCTCCTGTGCCAGGAGTGGCCATGGAGCATTTCCCCACGCTAAAGTGGAGACATCTCTTCCTCCCCATCCACAATGGGACAGGCATTTTGGGGATCATTACAATCCTGGCATCCAGACCATACCTTAATGTATGCTTGGAAATGCCAAGTCCATCAATCTCTCAATCCCAGACCTGGGAGAAAAGGATGAAGAGAGGGATGAGCCAGGATTGACAGCACCACAATCCCCACATCTTCAGCTGACCCAGGACAGGATAGTCCTATGTTCTTCATCGCTTTGTATGTCTTCCTGTTATCCCACTTTTCAGCCTCACTGTCCCCACAGCCATGCCACACAGCAGCAAAGGTGTCACAAATCCAGCAATGCCCTGCTCCCTCCCCATGGGGACCAGAGCTTGCAGAGGGGCTGGGGAGAAGGTCACAGGTAAAGGAGGTAAAGGAGGTAAAGGGGCTCTCAGGGCCAAATGAGAGTTGCAGCAGCAAGCAAAGACACCCTGCTAGTCATTTAGGGATGATCCTGCCAAGGGCAGGCAAGACAGATGGACAGACACCTTGTTTGCCAAGGCAGTTCAGTTGGACTTTCTCTCCTTCCCTCATTTCTCTCTCTTTTTTTATTCTTTTAATTTTGTCTTGGAAGCCACGATCCTTTAAAGATGTGCACGTCTCATTAGCTCTACCTTGACAATCATTACCGTTCCTGCCAAGGCAGGAGCAGAGCTCAGCCCGAGCGCGAGGGAGTCCATTACCTTGTAGTTAAAGGGACATTGACAACTCTGAGCTGCCTGGTGGTCTGACTCCCTCTTGGAAGCAGGATTGCCCCTCCACACTGCTGTTCACCCTCCTCTACTAGCAATAACCCCCTGTTTAACCCAGGCAAGATGAAAACCTTGCAGTGATGGGTGGTCCTGCAACCACCACCAGGCACTCACTGCTCCCCTGGATGGGGACTTGTAGGGCCAAATGTCCACAGCCTCTTGGGGCAAGGGGCACTGAAGAACCCAAACCTTCCCAACACATTGCACATGGCCTTCACACAACCACACCTCACTTCAGCAAATGCATGGTCTCAGATGGGACCACAAGAACCAAGCCCAGCCATGACCAAGCAGCGACCCCAAAATGTCCACAAAGGCCACACTAGAGGTTGGAGCAAGGCCTCCCATGAAAGACCCTGGGACAAGGGCACAGAGCGAACACTTGAATGCCTGGTGGCATAACTTCGGTGAGCTCTGTCCTTGCTTCAGAGTGCAACATAACCTACACCTATGAGTTCGTCCCTAGCTTTTCTACCTCTGCAGAGTGCAGTGTGGGCCACCACATACCCAAAGGCGAGGATGAGGAAGGGTTCAAGTGGGTGAGTATGCAGTGATGAGTGATCCCAGGAAAGAACCCTACTCACTAAAGATACTGTCCAGAGAGTCCTGTTTTGGCCCACAGCTGGGGGCTGTTACTCTCCATGGCTGTTCCCAGAGCCTACTTTGCTCCACCCCAAGGTTGATAACAGGGAACCTGGCTCATGTTATACAAGGGGAGAACCCCTCACTCAGGAGATTTCAGGGCAAAGACCCCAAAACAACTTTTGATAAAATAGCCCTTGCTTTCTTCCAGCTCCACAAGGGCCTTGAAGCCCAGCTCAGGAGGCAAAACATGGCAGGGTGCAGCCCTATGGAGATGATCCTTCTTCTTTGTGCTTTGCAGGATGGGAACTGTGCTGCAGCCACACTAACTCCTCACTGCTCTCCGCAAAGCCACGGCGGGAGACAATAACACACGGCCACGGCTCTGAGCCACACTCCAAGGAAGGATCCTACCTCCACACAAGGCTGTCCAAGAACTTGACAGGACTCTGTCTGAAAAAGATGTTGAAAGAAATGATCTCTTTAAGTGCAATGGGAGATATTTGTCTCTGATTTACCCTTGGCTTTTTGCTCTGGTTCAGGTAGGAGCGGTGTGGGATGGCTGGCAGATCTGAGAGCATGGCACGCCCCAGCGGGCAAAGCGAGCAGTGCGGAGGAAGGCGCGAGTCAGTTTGGAGTGCTCCCCATTTATCAAACTCACGCAGCCCGCCAGCAGAGCGAGTCTTTCCATCATTACAGCTCTCAAAATCCGATTCATACCACTAATCCTGCCTTCATTCTCCCAGATTAATAACATCTCTTTCAACCTTCACAGTGTGATAAATAGACAAAGAGAGAACAAAAGGAGAAACAGAAGTGAGGGAAAGAGCCAGAGCAACTCCACATAATAAAGAGAACCAAGAAAGGGGAAAAGAAAAAAAAAGGGAAAAGAAAAGGGAAAGAAAGGAGCTGGCACACTTGACTCTGCCATTTACTTTAGCAGATTCTCCCCAAGAGCACCCTGCCATCCTTAAAGAATGTAAAACATTGCTCAAAGGAAAGGCTCGTTAGCAACCCTGACCAGCCCAGGTTTGCTGGAAATCTTTTCACTTCCAACCTCTGCTCAGGTCAGCACTGAAAATGAGTTTGTTGGTTTCTTGTTCTGCTCCTCCCCAGACTCCCACAGAGGCAAAGCCTCCAGCACAGGCTTGTTCTCTCCTTTACTTAAGGCACCAGCTTCTCGGAGGGGAATGGGAGGCATCGGATGGTGTCTGCTCCAGGGATGTCCTAGCAGCTCAGCAAGCCCAAAACAGGCTGGCAGAGCAGCAACTGGCAAAGGGCTGTTCCAGAAGCCAGAATCATGCATTGAGCTTGGGATGAAGACCAAAACCATGATGACAGCAGAGCAGACATACACCAGCCAGCCAGTCTGGCTGGAGGGCCAGAGGAAAGGAGACGCCTGCATGAACAGAGCAGAACTTCAGCAGGAATGTCACAAGCCCCAGCTTCCCAGGCTGCACTTCTCTGTCCCCTGCCTTGTCCCCTGGGAGGGAGCTCCTATCCCTGCTGTCTTGCACAGCCCAAACCCACATTTAGGCCGCTGGAGTACTTCAGATGATTGTGGAGCTGCAGTCCCCCTGCATGCTCATGCCTGGTCCAAGCAAGGGAGTGGCATTTGCAGGTACCCCATCTCCAGCACTCGTCTACTCTTATTTGCTCAGAATCAACTGAGCCCTGGGAAATGCTGATCCTACAGCTCAGGACCTCAAAAAGCCAACCTCCCTGGCCCTGAGGCACATGGACAGAGATGTTTAGTTATTTCCCACCCACAGCCTTCACCAGAGATGTGCTGTTCAGCTTTTTCACTCTGCCACGGTGTATTGAACACTCCATACACTCTCCAAGTTATTTTAATAATTAAATGTTTATTGGCACATTTTTCCCTTACTGCTTCCACATTTGCCTGATTTTCTTTCCAGTAGGTGACTTCCTTTGGTTCAGTCCTTCCACAGGATGCACACCTGCAAAATCTTTCCTCTGCTTTTCCCCATAAGGAGCATCCATCCCCCTTGCAGCCCATCCCTATGGACTCCTGGCAGGTGCTGTGCATACCAAATACCACCATGCCATGCCCAGACAAACAGCTCAGGCAGAGCTCTGGATTTCTGGCCAGGATGGTGCTCTATTATGGCACTCTCAGCCCCCGTGCAGAGGCTGGGCTAGGTTGTTTTTTTTTTCCTCTCTTCTTTTATACTGTTCCATATTACTCCAGGCTTTGAAGTACAGAGAAAAGCAACACTCAATGTGCCTTTTTTTTTTTTCTCCTTAAACCTACCTTTATCATAGCAAATCTTTTCCTTCTCTGCTGTGTCGCTAGAGATAGATATCAAGCAAAAAAAATGTCTCCCCTTCTAACAATGGGTTTCCCTTCCCTTCTGAACTTCAAATAGAAAACTCTTATCTACAGCCACAGTTGACCAGAAGAAGAAAAGAAATGAAAACAGACATATGAACTGAACCTGGGCTCTCTTTCTATTCACTCGAAAAGCTGTGCAGGGTTCTTCACACAGAGATGCTCTGAACATGTTTATAGCAAGTATTTACTCACTTCACTAGCTATCTACCCACCACGGAAACCCACCTTTCCTCAAGAACAATTCTCCTCTGCTCCATGTCCCCTTTTCAATCTCTTCCCTGCCTAGCAAACTCCATGCACCTGGGCCATCCAGCACAACAACGCCTGCACCTAAAGCTGGGGACAGCAAGAGCTCTTCAAACTCAGCTAAGAGAAACTGCATGATGCCTCTGGCACACAGAAAGCATCAGTTCTGTATAGTGCAAGTTCTTTAAATAACAGGATGGATCACAGGTCAGACTTTGCTGGCTGTACTTGCACAAGATGCCCTGCACAGGCTGAGACTAGGCTGCTTCAGCCACCCATGACCTACCCACACACAGCTGCTGTGCAGCACCCATGTGCCTCTGCTGATGCCAGCCAGTTCCTCTGTGTGTTTTAACACTCCCCTTTGAACAATCTTCTTGAGCTGCTCCAAGGAGAAACATACAGAGCCACAGAAGTTCTTTTCCTTCCCCACTTTGGACCCTGGGTACAGATCTCTCCTGTCCTTTCAGTGGCTTTCCTTCCCTTTGGTGGCTTGATCTCCAGAGAGGCATTGCCAGGTCCCAGGCTGGGTTGAATACCCACATACTGGGACTCACTGAGGTCCTGCTGTTGTCAAGCCACCCTTGCTCTCTGCCCAGTTAACAGAAGTTAAAATGTGAGCATTGTGCTTGACAGACAGTGTTTCTCCCAATTCACAGTGCCAGGACCAATACACATAGCATGAAACACAAGGAGGCAGGCACTACTGCCTTCCCCACCTCCTAGTGCGTCCTCCTGGGCTACACATGCATCTTGAACCTTTCCTGCTTTCAGCCTTTACAAACTTGTCACACAAGCCTTGGGGAACCTGGCCTTACAGCCCTGGAGCATCTCCTGGCTACAGCCACAGAGCTCCTGTTTTTTACCCTCTCAAACCCACCCTGAGTTAAGTCACAAATTCATTCACAGGAGACTGCTGGACAGACAAATTGTCTTCCTCACCACACATGGCATCATAGGCTCTGCCACCAGAGATGGACACAGCTACTGCCACGTTGTTCCCCAGCATGCCAGGGGGACCAGAGTCAAAGAGACTCATTGCTGGAACTGGAGTCAAATTCCCAAATCAGATGGGGCAGAGGACTGAAAACTTTCTAGATAATTCTCCATTAGAAATAAGAAGTTTCCTTCATCGAAATCCAGATCTCATTCTCATCTGGGGAATCTCAAGCTCCTAGCCAAAGGGAGGACGAAATCCCACCTGAGACATGGGCAGAAGTCACACTTGGGGACAACATTCAAGTCCAAGCTCTAACTCATTTGGACTGGGGACAGTTTTGGTAACTCTGCCTGGCTCAAAGCAGCCCTCAGCCAGGAGAGCCCATCTTGCAGCCCCAGCTGCCCACATGCTCTACTGTGGTACCCCACAGAGCTTCCCAGGCAGCAGCGTTATTCCCTTCATGTTAAACTCCATAAGAGTCCCCAGTGCTCTTCCCATGGGGCAGTCCTGGTGTTGCAGAAGGCTCCTCCCTGTGGAGCTACAATGGGAAGATCCATCAGACAAAGCACCTTCTCTTCAAGCTGCCTGATGACAGATGTTCAGCCAACGGAGCAGGGGGATTGGCAGAGCACCGCAGAAGCGCTTTATAATTCCTGCTCCTCTCCTCCTTCCTCAGCGTCTCCTGGGAGAGACACGATGATGAACGGTGACATAACTGACTGTTCCCAATCAAGGTAATGTAAGTAATGACAGCTGACGTGATTCCTGGAACGTGCAGGCGCTACTGGCCCACGTGCCTTGCCTACCACAGGCAGCACCGCCAGAGCTCGTGGAGGGAGAGGAGGCCAGAGCATGGAGTCTGGCTGGGGCACAGGGGAGGGAGAGTCCCAAGACAAGAGGCTGTCTCCAAACCAGCTGCAAATAAGCCATTACATCAGCCTGCAAACAGAACAGGAGCCAAGCAGAGGTGGATAGCATTTTTGTTATGGATCAAACCCCTCCTGGGCTGTGTACAATGCCTGCCCCACCTGGACACCACACCAGTGTCACACCTGAGACTGTAGCACCCCTAGTCCTTAGGAGATGGTGTGTGGGGGTGTTGCTCGGTCCCTCAAGGTTCAACAAGGCTTAAATTGCTCCAGCCCTGCCCCTGCTACCCCCACCATCCGTGACTATCTGGAAACAGGAACATTACGTCAATAACCTGGACCTCACCTTCCCACGCAGCTGCTGCACAGGCAGCACGATGTCATCTGAACTCAAAGCAAGGGTGTGCAGCAGCCACAGATTGCACACATGGGTGTCCAGAGACTCACAGAGGGAAAGAAAATACTGTGCAATCTCATACCCACAGTCCTCTTCCAGAGCCTTGAAATTAGTAGGCAAATTTAACATGCAGAGAAACGACCGATTAATAACCCAGCATTGACTTAAGAAGACCCTGAATAACACATAGTGCTTGTACATGGAAGGGGAAGAAGTCAAGTCCTTCTGCCTGTCAAGTGTATCTGCCTCCCAAGCACTGATACTCGATGAGAAACCTCCCTGCCAGCCACACACAGTACTAAGCAGCTCTTCAGAAATGCCTTTTGTTAAGATGAATGGCAAAACTTTGCACCAAGTTAGGCTGGCATTTGGACAGGTCCAAGTATGGTGTAATTTTTAAATGTAATTAGTACTTCCTGTTAATAAAGTCCCTTTATAACTGCCAAGCAGAGGATGCCACTGAGTGTTTGGAGCCTTAACCATGAGGCTGCCCAAATCTCTCCTCCACCCTGTCTGCACTGCAATCCTCCCTCACATCAAGAAAAAGTCAGACCCAAATAGACAAAAGATAGTCAGAAGCTCAGCTGCAGGTGCTGGGCTCCACCACACCATAATGACAACAGATGAAGCTATGAATGAACTATTCCCTTCCACAGCTTGATTCCAGCTTCTGTTGTTTATTGCTGGTTTTGGTGTGAGACACTTGAGCAGTGGCATGAGTATCCCTATGTGGTGCTGTCTACTTTCCTAAATAATGATGGCTGGAGAAAAATTTGCTCTCTTTTGAGAATATTCCAAACCAGATCTAGCAGAAAAATGGTGTTTACCTTGGCAACAGCCATTTTTACGTAGGGGCTACATACAAAATGCCCATTCTGAGTGGGGTGAAATGCTGCAGAGCACCAGGGATTTGTGTAGCATCAGTGAAATACTGTGTATCTCAAGCACTTTAATTTTTTGAGACGGAGAGCAAAACTGAACAGCAGCTCAGGCAGAGGCTCCCAGCAACTGGTCATTCTGACTCTTTCAGCTGAGTGACTCTCCTGTGCAGCCAGCCCACGAGGATGCTGCGTGGATTTAATGCCTGCAAAGCAATTTGAAAGTGAAAAGCCTCACAAGCAAGCCTTGTAGCTGAACTCTAGAGGCAGGAGAGACGAGACCTAATTTCTGTTTCAATCTCTGATATGGATTCACTGGAAAATCATGCAGCCCCCCATGCCTCAGTATCCCAACAGTAACATCTATTGAATTGTATAAGCCTAAATTCATTCATGTCTTTAAAGAGCTTTAACATCTCCTACCAGAAGACCAAAGGACCATCACTACGCAAAACATGAGCTGTGTACAGCATAAGGTCAGAAGGCATTTAAATAAGAAGCCACGAGGTGCAAAATACAATGGAAAAAAAGTAAGCAGGAAACAAGATTTGCCTTCTTCAGATGTAAATGAGTGCCAGCTAGTAGTAGAGGTCCAAAGACACCCATTTTAGCACCAAGAGTTTCTACAATGGGACCCAAGGAAAAAATGCGATAAACAGGCTCAATTCTCAGAGTTTGATTTCCAGAGCAATAAGCACAGAAACTGAGCCCAAAGAAAAGATCTGTATTAGAATCCAAATCCAATCACTCTGATAATAAAGAAAAGACATCTGAACTGGTGCAGAACTATTTCCAGAGAGAAGTTTGTCTCCCCATCCCTTTAACATCCTGCAGTGGCTCAATGGAAAAATACTTAAGAAGTTGCAAGTTTGGTCATAATGTGTAAAAAGCCCCTGAAATGCGACATCATTTACTCTTCTGTGGTATTGCTCAGCAGAGCTAATAAATCTTGCATGAGCAGAGCTGATTCTAATTTTCTAATATGAAAAGGCATTTGGATTGAGAGAGAGGGGAAGATAAAAGTGATTGAATCTCCAATAGCCCAGCGTCAGTGACAAGAAACATCCTGCTATGGACCCCAAGGAAGAATGGCTCCCCCTCCTCCCTGAACCACAGGCACACTCACCCGCTTGCACATCCAATTCTCCCTGCTTTCTGCTCGCCACGTCTCAGTCTCCCCTATTGACAGGACGTGGTTTTAAACACAGTTACACAAGTTATCATTTCTGCCTTTTGATCAATCTGAATTTTCAGGACAATTACCCTCTTAATCAATGATTGCTATCAGCAGCCCCTTGGATTCTTCACCAAGGCAATCGTGCCGCCGGGGCAGACAGTGTGTGCATATGCAATGAAGCTGCGGGGAGGCACAAGTCCATCTTCCCCTGACGTAGTCGTCGGCTGAAAGGGTGGAGAACTGTGAAGGCCACTTCAAGGAACACCTGACGTAAAAAATAAGTGGAGGGAATTAAAAGGGACATTGTGCGAGGTATCTGTGGCACAGCTGGGCTGGGGGGATCAGGGCCCTGCTGAACATAACATCAAGTTGAAAAATAAGCCAACTAACCCACGAGATTTAACATCCACTGAAACCATATATTTAAGAGCTATCTATAGCTAGCACTAACCATTCCTAATGAGGCTAATAAAGTCAGTTTCCAATTAGAGTCTGAAACACTAGAAGAAGGAAAGGCAGAGAGGCAGCTTTTAAAAACCTCTGAAGATGTGGGATTTGGATATGGGGCTTTCTTTATTTTTTTTCCTGTCAGAAATTACTTAATATCACCAAAATGCCCCTAGGATTTACACACACAAAGCAAGCCCCCTGCTGCTGTTCCCTGGCAGGGTATGTATTTCAGTAATTGATGTTTGCACAGAACCTCAGCTCTTGGAGGATGTGGCTCCTTTGAGGCGTCTCTCGGCACCACAGAAACATGGCCTCAAATATTTAGACGCCACAGGAAACCTCAAAGCAGCCACAACCCAATTGCAGGGGCTGTGGGCTGGCTGGGGAATGAAGCTTGGTATCCCTGCTCTTGCAAGAGCACCACCAGGCCGTTGGCAGGTTCATGACACTTGGCTTGTGTTTCCAGACGAAGCAGTGCAAAGGAGCACGTGGTTCCCACCCACACATCTCTCTGGGCTGATCCCTCAACAACCTTAAGTGCTTCCCTGTGGCACATGACACCTAAACACAGCACTCTGGCCAAAAAATACCTCAGCCAGACCCAGGCACCATTGTGTCTTCCCAAGTAGGTCAGCAGGTAGAGAGGCTGCATCTTTTCTCAGGCTTGGAAAGCATCCTGCACCTCTCACGTGCTGAGGCAGAAGGGAGCTTTGGGACCTGGATGGCAGCAGGGAAATGCTGCTGGAAAGGAGTCGAGCTCCTGCAGAGGAAGGCATTGTGGTGGCTTCACCATCCTGACCACCAGATCGGGCTGGCAGAAAGCAACAGAGGCAGCGCCAGGTGAGGCTCGTGGGCCAGCTGCCTTTGCAGGCTGCTGGCTGGAGGAGCTCTCTGAAAGGCACTGTATTTCACTAGCTATTTTGCATGGAGAATTGCCGATCAAAGATATCCCCACTGTGTACTCCAGAGCAATAAAAATAAAAAAAAACCACAAGAAGAATTCTTTAGGCAGGTAATGGGCATTTTATTCCTTTTTATGACACTAAACATAGGCAGCTGGCATAATTACACCACAATAAAGGCATAATGTGCACCTAGCAGAACAAACTCATACTTTTGATAATTAAGGCAGAGCAAACAGTCTGGTATTCAGTCACATGGCTTTACTGTCTTCTGGATCTGTTGGAGCCCCTATCCCCACAGCATGTCAGCCCCATTCTTACAACTGGATTCAGCCGGGCCCCGCAGGGAAGGCTGAGCTAGAACTCTCCTGCACCAAGAGGAATGACCATGCACCTCCACTGCTTAGAGCAGACAGTCCATGTGCAGCCCCTGGGTGGTAACTGAGAACTGCATGTGGCAGAGCACCAACAGAGGATCAGGCACCTCCTGATCAGAGGGACTCTCCCCACCGGGGAAGGAATGGTGCAGCAGAACCAGCTCCATGGGGGCAAAACATACATGGTACAATTGCAAAGGGAGATCCAAAACACAAGAGAGACTCAGAGCTGTTTCTGGTTGGCTCTGCCACCAGCTCCAGTACTTGGACGGGCTGAGCAGAGGTGGGGGGACACCCCTCCACTGCAGTGGCCAAATACAGTTGGTGCCAAAAGCCAAGAACAGAATGACGTGTCCTAGGGAGGGTGAAAGACCCTCATCTACAGAAATAAAGGTCCAGTCTGGACCTGCTGGAGGCTAGCAATTAGGTCTTTGAAAGTTTTGTACTACCCTTAGTCCTGGTAGACCTGCCTCCACCAAAACACACAGTCAGACAAGAAGCGCACTCCTCTGGCAGCTGCAAGTGTCCACAAGGGACAACTCTTCCCTGAGTGAGGAGCACAGCCAAGGCAGAGATGCCAAATGATCTCTCAAATATTAACAGCATCAGTCAGGGCTGGCTGACAGAGGTTACCAGACTGGGAAAGCACAGAGAACAGGCTTTCCTGAAGTTGGCACAAAACCATAAACTAAATATCTACAGTTGTTTAAAAACACATCTGCAGGATGCATACAGGAGGAACACTGGCAGAACAGCACATTGAGGTTTCATCTCCACACCACTAAAACCCATTGGGGATGTCAACCAATGCTTGGAGGAGAGACAACAGCTCAACTATGCTCCATCCTGCATGGCTTAATGAAATGCTTTAAGGTATTTTGAGTGTTGAAATGCCAGCATCCTGGCTCAAAGAAAGGTGAGTTGGGTGGGGCTGATCCATCAACCTTGAGTGAGACCTACATTTTCAGCTGTGGATAGGATGTCCAGGAAACCATCAAACAACATGATTATGAGCTTCTGCAACACCACATTGAACACAAGGAAGGAAAGGTGCATGTTTGTCAGTAAATAAAAGCATCCTGCCCCCCCACACCAACTGACACCCAGAAGAGACTGCTGAGAGCTTGATGGGTACTAAGTGAGCTTGGGAAAGGCCATTTGCTCAGGAGCTTTGATGCCCTATAAAGATGGCAGCAACACTCATGTCAGGGCACCCAAGGAGAAGTTGGTCCTGCCCTGCAGGAGACAGTGCCCAGGCAACTGGGAAAACCAGTCACTGTGGGACAGACTTTGGCTGGGCTCCTGCTTCAGAGTGATGAGAGCTGCCCTCCCCAGCAGGCCACAAAATAAGAAAAGTTTATGCCCACACAAGGGCAAAAGATGAGTTGTTTTCTAAACAAAAGCAGATCGTATCTGTAGACTTTTCAGCCAGTTCTTAGAAAAGCCACTTTGATAGATTCAATCCTTGGGCTGCAGGCAGAGTTCAAGCACGGAAACCTGCAAGTGGAAAGAGCAAAAGCCAGGATGAAGCCAGAAATGCTATGCTAGCATGGGGGAAGGGTGACAGGAGACTTTTAATCCTAACTCTGAAATCAACTTGCTTAGTAGCCTTGGGGTTCTGAGGGATTTAATTAATTAATTTAATGAGTGTGAAGTACTGCAAGTTATTAATATACAAATTCCACTACTGTATCTCCCATCTCCCTGCTCACTATCTCTGGCTGCTATACTGAGCCCATGAGAAGCCAAAGCCAAGTCCTGGTATGCTTCTTCAGAATGGGGCAGAGGTTGCACACCCACACTTTCCCAGCCAAGACACCAGTAGCAAAGTCCCAACTCTTTCAGTAGGACAGTGCATCACACATGGCACAGGGCACCAGGAACATCTCGTACAAAAAAACCCTTCTGTTCTTCCCACTTACAGGTAAGCCAATGACTACCATAAACCAGCCTGCTGTTGCTGGTGGTGATGGCAAGCAGTCACTCTCCCTTTTGTAGCTATGCTGGCTTGGTAGGACAATGAGGACCAAACCAGTCAGTGTTTTAATCTCCAGGGCTAGAAAATCTGATAGCCCATCATGTCTTCCTGGAGAACTGCAAAAGTCTATCTGCATGCTCCTGCTGCTCCTGTCTTTCAAACACAGAAAAACTCAGCTCCTTTCCCAGGCACTAGGCAGCTGTGCTAGTATTCAAGTAAAGCTCCAGATGAAGGGCTGGGATGCAGGGATGCTCTGTCCCTTGCCTTTCCCATGGGACTCTAGGAAAGGCCATCTTTCATGCATTTGTGCCTTCAACTCCCAGCTCCTCCTGGCCTAGAATGCAGCACACGTTGCAGGATTACTGTAAAACATGCCCTGCCTGTAATCCCTTCTCCTCCAGCCTTGCTCTGGTATTGACTGCACAGAGCTTTGTCAGGCCTGGGGTTGGCTTTGTCACAATACCAGGGCATGAAGAAGGTTCCAGCCCTTCTGGCCGACCTCAGTGTTTGAGACACTGGGAAATGCAGGATGCTCCACAACTTCACATAAACAGGCAGGTGAGACTGGAGGCCCCAGCTTCTGCCCCACCAATGCCCTGTAGGCACAACCTCCTGTGTGCAGGTGAAATGCCAGACCAGTGACAGACTGACATCCAGCTCACAAAGGTCTAATTCTGACCATTCTTGTGGTTCCCCTGGCTTGCTCCTGGCCTGCCATGCTAAGGGCACCAAGTCTGGGTGCAAGCTCTTTCTAAAACTTTTGTCTTTTGCACCTACAGCACACACCCCCATAAAGAGGCAGGATCAGTAGTGTCAGTATGGCTCCTTCCTCAACCTGCAAGCAGCAACCAGACCCATGGAACAAAGGTCTGAGCATCATGTTTAACCTCAGCAGCAGCACACACACAGAGCCAGATGGAAACCAGGAGGCTCCTCGGTGCAGGGGACAGATGTTCAAATCCCCCAGCATGGGGAACGCAGGCACGGTGAGGTGCAGACAAGCAATATGGCACTCAGCAGGAAAAGCAGCACGCAAGGTCTGAGCAGCTGCCTTTCTGCCTTCTGCCTGCAGCTCAAACAATGTGCATAGAAAGAATCACAAATGCCAACCTGCCTCCAACCACTTGCATAGACAAGGATGCTTTCGGTAAAGTGACCATTGCAGTGTGCTCAGCAAACCGCTGCTCAGAATTTCACCTAAAAGGGAAATCTTTTGCCCTGGTTAAAAAAAGCTCAAAGGCAACAAATTCTCTCTTTGTTCAGTAGCTGCAGGCTGCATGGGGCCAAGAAATGTCATTGTGCTCCTCAGCTTCTCTTGAATCAATACCTTCTGACCTTACCTGAGAGCCCTCTGTATCACATGTGGCTACAGGTGGCCCTGGTTTTCACTTGAAGCCCAAAGGCACTGCCAAATAATAAAGTCTACCTTGGGATTTTCCCAGTTCAAACATCTGGGATCTGGGCAGACAGTATCAGGAGGGGAGTGGAGACTGTACATGACCAAGAGAAATACCCCTTCTTTCTCTGCAAATGTACTCTTTCAGTGATGTGTCCCAAGGAATGCAGACAGCCTGTGTCCCAAACTCAAGGGCAAAGGAAGTATCATAGTGCAACAGGGCAAGCAGAAGGGGAGAAGTGATGATGGACTGTCTGCTTCAAGGCAGGACCAGCTCCACCCAAACCATCCCCACCACATTCTTCTGAATTCCCCAGAACCAGAGGTCCTATATTCCTGCTCTTATCCATGGGGACTGCTTACTGATCTCCTGAAGAAGGTAAGGATGTGATTGAGAGCCATACACCACAACTAGTCAGAAACTGAGAAATTCATTCCTCAAAAATTATTTCTGCTTAGTCTTCTCTAGGCTGAATATTCCAAATCACAGAAGTAACTAGGTTGGAAAAGACCTCTGAGATCATTGAGTCTAACCTATGACCTAACACCACCTTGTCAACTAGACCATGGCACTGAGTGCCATATCCAGTCTTTCCTCAAACACCTTCAGGGGTGGTGACCCCACCACCTCCCTGGGCAGCCCAATACAATATCTGATCATCCCTTCTGTGAAGAAATTGTTCGTAATGTCCAACTTAAATGTCCCCTGGCACAGCTGGAGGCTTTGTCCTCTAAATCCCTCAGTCTTCCTCTGGAGGTCATGTCTTCCAGTTCTCTGACCCTTCTTTTTCTCTCTGGGCTTTTCCACCTGTGCCAGGTCCTCCCTGAATGCAGTTACTTGAAACTTGTTTGTTCCAAAGGCTAAGACCAGGCTGCAAAACACTCTGCCTAGGAAAAGAGGTGAACATTAACATGCACCTAGCACATTTTAGTATGTATTAGCAAAAGAAAATGTAGGAGAACCCCTGATGGTAAAGAAGTTAACCTGTGTGTGAGATGCCATGAGAACATATGCACATAGCTACAAGAAGGACAGAAGGATGGAAGGAAGTTCCAGGAAGAGCTTGTTGTTAATAGGACCAAAATACTCACACATGCCCTTTACCCTGGAGTAGCTCTAAGTGTCTTCCATATACTTTACATTAACCCTCAGGGGATCACATCTTTCCTGTCTCTCCGAACAATCTGTACAGACACAAGTTCCACAGAAAATTGCTCCTGTGTTTTGATGATGTAGTTTACAAAAAAAAAACAAAACAAAAAACCCAAGGAGAGGGAAGCACAAAATAATTTGATTTAGGCAAAAATGGACACTGCTTATTTCTGCCCTCCTGAGATGGGCCTGTATGTTATCATTCAAGTCATCCAAAACCAGTGAAGCCTCCAGGCTGCATCTAGAGCCCCTCTCAGCTGTAGCAAGACCAGCTCCTGAGACTGCAAGGAAAGGAAATGAAATGTGAGGCTGGGATCATTACTTTGAAACTATAAGCTTGTGCCACTGAGCCAAAGCCTGTTATATCGACATGGGTTTGTGTCACGCAGCAGCAGACATCATTCTCCATCTCTGCCTGCTCAGTTCCCCTCCTCCCAGGACAGCTGGCAGCATGGTCATCTGCAGTGCCCTGCAAAGTCTAGCTACAGAAAGCTCCCAACACCTTGCCCAGCAGGTTAAGTTATAAGACTGAGCTACTGCAGAGTGGAAAGTATCCTGCTGACTACTCTATCAGGCTTGGAAGCTGCTGGAAAAGCACAAAGTGCCGCTTGTAGACGAGTAAATAGCAAAAACCTCAAGTTCCCTTCCCTGGTAGGTACAGAGAGCCCAGAGGGAGGTCTTGTTTCTTAAAGCCTCCAGTGTTTAAAAGTCACTGAATTTGTACCTCTGCTGCCACAGAAGATACTCCTACTCTGCGTCTCCAGTCACCAGCTTCGGCAGCAACTCAGAGTGAGACAGCCTTGCCTGGCAGTGTGTCCCAGGCTGAGAACGTCAGAGGCAGAGCCCTGAACAACAGCTACTGTCCACAGCCCACAGCCGTGCCTGTGCTTTCTTTGTGTTATGTTAAAGTGGATGTCAAAATCAACCCTGATGGTTACTCTGTATTACGTGAGCACTCTACCTTAGCACGTATTGCAAACCCACTACAACCATAACCCCTTGGTCCATCTCATTACAACTTGGAGGGAAACTGAGACATTAACCCATGCTGTACCTTCTTCTAATGAATCCAAGAGGACAAAAGGGAAAAGACTGCCAAGAACTTCCAGAATACCCTGTCTATTGGTTTTTCTTGGAAATACATTTTTACTCAGCACTCCTTACTAAGTAAGAAAGGGAGGACAGGTTGCTCTGCAGAAGGACAGAAAGGCTGCTCCTTTAAGGCCTCTCCTGGATGCCCTTTCCCGTTGAGATGACTATCCTCAACTCCCTCCTCATCTCCCTCCCTTTGATTTAAGAGTTCCTCTCCTGGCCCTGACAGTAAGGTATTTCTGTCCCACAGATTATAACTCACTCTGGGCTATTATTCAACTCCCAAGCCCTGGCCCTGCTGCATTTAGTCCAAACATAATATCCTTCATGCATATATTATCTGTCTCCCTATTATCTGGAATCATTTCGGAATTAAATTTCAGTCCCGCAATATTGGCTTGAAGAGCGGCTCGCTTTATGGGCTAGTCAAAGGTTAGAATACCAATCAAAATAACACTGCCGATGCAGAGAGACATTTTAATATTCCAAAACCCAGTAATTGTAAAAGGACATAATATTTTTTCCCTGATTACCCCAAAGGCAACACATGTTAACAAGGCGAGGGAGAGAGTGAAAGAAATTTCAGAGTTCAGACAGCTGCACGACAGATTTAAAGGAGAAGTCGTGGATGGCTGCTGTGCTCCAGCCCCGGAGCAGGAGGGCTCCTTTGCCCATGCCAGAGGCGCCGTGTTCCTGGGATGCTTCCCCCTCCATTGCCAGCCTTGTGTTGCTCGTGCTGTCTGTGTTCCCCAAGCCAGAAGCCCTTGAGAGTGCTCTCACTGCAAAGGAACAGAGCAGCCAGAGCTGTGCCAGACAGATGGGCGAAGATCATCACGGTAGAAGAAAGCTGCGATCAGCTGGCCTGACCTGCACGGGCCACAGCGCTGCCCCAAACTCCTGTCTGAACCACAGATGATGTTTTTAGGAAAAAAGCCTTCTCTCCTGAGCTGGATAATCCAACACAGTCTTGGTAAGTTGTTCCAATGGTTAATTACCCCACAATGTAAAGATCTGCACCTGAATTGCCTTGCTTTGGCTTCCAGGAACCGGAACTGCTAATGGTTTTGTCTGCTTCCGTGAAGGAACCTCTTGTCACATCTTGGCTCTCTCTTTAGATACTTGGCAACTACAGCCCTTACCCTTCTCTGGTACCCTAAATGGCTCCCAGCGTTGTTACTGCATGGCAAGTGCTCCTTTGGTCTTGCAGAAATCATCCAGTCTTCAAGTTTCCAGAATTCCTTCTGATGCAGATGGCACCCAACATCCCATACTGGTCGAACCAGACCTGAAGAAAGAAATGATCCAGCCCCTCTGCTCCTCCTCACCATTGCCTGTTTATAAAACCAACAGCAGCCACCTTCTGGATGCAGTATCTGCACGTTATCGAAAATGATTTTTATGTTTTCTTTCAGGGCATTGACAAAAGTGTTAAATACAAGAGGTCTAAGAAATAGATCCCTGTGGGACCCCACTAGGAAGACATGCACTCCATGATGATTATCCATTTACAATTAAATGCTAGGAGCTGTCAGTTTGCTCTTTCTTAATCAATGTAATGTGTGCCATGTTGATTTTGTATCACTCTTGTTTCTTAATCAAAATGTCATAAGGTACCAAGTCAAATGCCTTCCAGAAGTATATTACATTGACATGGTTGCCTTTATCAACCAAACATGTATTCTCATAAAAAAAATATCAAGTTAGTTTGAAAAAGATCTAGTTTCCATAAATCCACATTGATTGGCATTATATTACCCTCTTTTCATTCTTTATTAATCATCTATGATATCTGGCTTTTCATTACTTTGCCCAGAATTAATGCCAAGATGATAGGGCTATAATTACTTCATCGGTCATCCCATTTGCCCTTCTAAATTACTGGTACAACATTAGCTTTCTTTCAGTCCTCTAGAACTTCCCCCATGTTCAAAGACTTATTAATAGTCCAGGGCATCTCAGCCAGCTCTTTAAAACTCTTGTAAACCAGCTATGCAAAATGCCAACCAATGCACCACTTGACTTTATCAGAAAATTGTGTTGTAACAGCAAACCTCTTGTTCAGCAATATGGCAACCTCTGCCTTTCTGTAAATACAGAACAAACTATTTATTAAACACAGTCATTTTGCTGTTATAAGCAATTCTATTTCCTTCCAACTATGAACCAATGCCATTCCACAGACACTTTCCTTTCCTCATCTCCATGAAAGAGGTACCCTTAATTCCCTTGCCCTGGAGTCACACTTCTGCCTGTGTTTCCTTCCACAACCTCTCCCATTTCTGCCCTCTGAGACTTTCCAAAGCCAAGAGCTTCACCGATGGGGTGAGGAGCTACGCAAGCCCAGGTCCCACTGAAAGAAGGTGTGACAGGGTCCCAGAACAGGCACCCCATGCTGCAAACCAGCAAAGCCCTGGGCACAGTTCTTCACAGTTAGAAGGCAACATTTATTCATGTGCTTGATGCTCTGGCTATGAAGCACTTTACCTGAGAAGTCCTCCTCTTGCAATTCTAACCTAACCAGTAACTCAATAACTCAATAAACAGGAAACTGATAATCACTGTAAATCCTCAAGAAGTTAGACCTCACAAAAGCAACTTCCAAATATATGGGTTAACTCATAAACCATTTCTCACCCATTTCAACAATCTTCATCCAAAGCACTCAAGACACTTCAGCACCAAGAGCCTGAGAAGTACTCAGAGCCCCTCCTCCCACCCCAAAGGCAGAAGGAATTGTTAATTCAGAGGAGAGACAGAAAGCTGTTAGCAAATCTTTGTTTGTTTAAGATGTGTTTATTTCTAGTAGCCAAATATTAACAAAAACGTCCTATTACATGCTTCCTCTGACAGATTTCACGATGAAAGTAGGTGACCTTAAAACATTTGTGCATGTGTATTAACAGTTTGCTTCCAAACAGGAATATCTACAGATCAATAAAGGCTGACCCTGGAAAAGGCCAGCTTTGTGCACAACCACAGCACCCCAGCACCGTCATGTTGTGCTCCCCAAGGCTCTGTCAACTCTGTTTCATCATGCCCAGAGAAGGAAAGCTGCATTCCTTCACACACATCATTCAACTCTTGCTTTTCATAAAAACTCTCCTGAATTTCAGCAGGATGTCAAACTAAGACCAGTTTTCTGTCACTCCTAAAGCAACCACTATTAGTGTATCTAAAGACATGCTGCAACCTCTGAACAGAAATCCAAGATGGTCAAAGATGCCAGGACATCTGTGCAGAGAAAGGGACAGCTCTGTGATGGGTATGAAGATTGTCTTCTTTTAAAAAAATAAATAAAATATAATTTGAGAAACAAGGAATAAAACAAACCCTTAGTGGATACATAAAACACTCATCTTTTAACTGCAAAACATCCAGAGAATAAATGGAAGACCAGGATAGTATACATATATTAAGAATAACTTCTACGAGCCAGTTCTAGAGTCACAGAGTCCACAAGTGCCTTTGTGCCAGCCCTCCAACAAGTTTTGCTGTGCTGGAAGAGACAATTGAGCAAGATTATGACTGAGGTCACAAATCAAGAATAACACCATGAAGAACTAGAAACATGTTCTTTCACAAAATGCAAGACATAGGCCCAAGAAAATGATCTGACAATAGGTTTAAAAGAAACAAAGGGATCTGCATCTTCACACTATGTATGAGTAAACAGAGTATAATTAATGCATAATTAAATAGCAAAAGTCACTGCTGTAGGATGCTGTAGAAACTGAAAGCATGAGCAGATTCAGAAAAGGGTGTACAGGTTTCTGGTAGACAGACATAGTAAAAACAGTGGGTGCCAGATACAGTGGTCCAGGGACAGCTCTCAGTTCTCGAGGAGACAATTGCTGGGAATCAGAGAAAGCTGACTCAAGCCATGCTCTCCCTTTCACACCTGTGAGCATCTGCTGCTGGCCTCTGGCATAAAGATAATCTGGGTTACATATTTGGTATGGCCATTTTGATACCCTCATCGTCCTTCTGATGGTTTTCCTGCACTAGGTTATAGTAGGAAAATCTATCTTCACCCCTCTTCTTCCACCTGCTCCCTCCATCAAACTACTCTCCCTTCAGTGATGTGCTCCCAGCCCAGTGGTGCTGACAACTCCTACTGCCTGCTGGGTTTCCCATTCCCAGGCTCTTGGACACCCTGTGATTGCAGGCACTTTGTCCTCAGCCTAACACAGCACTGGTTCCAGCCCCAGGGGTGAAGATTCATCACAGGACCAACCATGCTGCTAATTCAAGTGGGACCTGGAAAACAAACCACAGAGGCTCCTGAAAGAGCAGAGGAAGCATAAATGAGAGCTGACCCTTGTGTCAGAATAAGCAGTAATGGATTTACCCAGGTTACCTGATGATACTCTGGGGGCAGCAGCTTGGTTATAGCTTGCTAGCTGCAGCAACTTTCTTTTTTGCATAAATCTTGACCCACGGCCTCCTGCTTTCTGCACATATTACTTCACTGGTTCCCCTCTCTCCTGACATGAAGCACTCTCTGTTATTTCCACCCTGAGCATCCAGCTCCAGTGACGTAGCTCAGGTTCTGCACCTCAGTCCTAACCCACGGGGCCTCTCTGGATCGACATGACAGGTACCTAAGGAGAACTGGCAGATGGGATGGTGGCTCTCTATTGAGATGGTTTAGGGGGATATCTGAAATGTTGCAGCATTCAAAGAAAGCTTCCTCTGCCTTCTGCTGCCCTCCCACAAGGCTGAGCTAATCGAAGTGAAGAACATGATAAACTCTCTGCCCCGAGTCAGCTCTACACTGACAGTTCACCAGAGATACAAGATCGCTCAGTGACATTAAAAATGTCAGCAAACACCAATCAGGCTTGATGGAAGGGATGCATTAGCAAGCTGGGGGGACACAGGGCAAGGTAAAACTTCAGCAAACATGGTCAAGTGCACAGGCAGCTTCCCCCCCACCACACCCCCTGCTTCTTTCCTCCACAGAAGGCTTTTTTACAGATCCCAAGACACTGTGACCACCATTGCAGCAGTCAGATGTGGAGCTCACCACCACCTGAATGGCCAGATCAATCCAACAAGGTTTGCCTGAAGCAAAGCAAGCGTGACAGCAACCAGGGGCAATTCCTGTCTCCAGTTTGCCCAAGAGGCAGGTCTTGGAAATTGTGAAAGCTGCCTGCAGGCACAAGGTTTTCACCTCAACTGCTCCTGTAGCACAGCAGTGAAAAGGGAAGTCTATTGGCAAACGAGAGAAAGACTCGCCACTGCAGGAAGTAGATGTGCTGAGCTCTGGAGCATCCCACACTGTGGCAGAGGAAGTTCAGACAAGGACTGTTTTTTAAAATTATATAAAACAGAGACAAAGAGGACTTGAAGCTGTGTGTGAATGGGCAGAAGAATCTGGAATGTATTTTGTTGCTACTGCACTACATATAGGTACATAAACTTGTCTGTGTGTAATCCTACTTCAGCATTGCCTGGTAGATGCAGCAGGAGCTCCCTAATTCAGAAAGGTCCTCTTGTTATCACTGCTCATAAGCAAAGACTCAAAGAAGATACAGCAGGTGCAGGTGGGGCCATCCTTCAGGAAACTGCTCTCTGTCATATGTGCCTGTTTTCTTGAGATCTGAAACATTCAAGTCTCTGCATTATCCACGACCTAGAAATCATCAGTTTCACACTTCAAGCCCTCTCCCTCCCGCCCCCCCAGCACCTTCACTTGCTTCATGGATCAGGTCAGAGGCAGACTCAGCCTAGGAGGTATTTCTAAGTCAGGATTGTGCCAGAGGGAGGGGAAAGGGGCCACATGAGCTATGCAGGGAAGCAAGGGCGGGGGGAAGCTAGTTACCTGTCCACTCTTATCTGTCTCACACTGGGAGCTCTTTCAATAGAGACTGAGTCTCCACTGGGTCCGTCTGCTTGGACATAATTAGTTATCTAGGCTGGAAATCCTCTCTCATAGAAACACACAGGCACTTACCCCACAAGCAACTGAAAGCAGTGAGTGGCATAGAAAGACCCCTGCCCAGGGGTAAGAGCAAGTCCCAGGAGAAGCAGTTCTTAGCCACAGGACAGGAGAGGTCCCTGCTCTCCTCTGCAACATGGGTCATGTCCCAGAGGGATGCAGGGTCTCTGCAACCATCCTGCATCAGAGGGTGTCAGGAATTAAAGTGTCAGAAAAGCTTCATTGTTTTTAATGGACTAGAGGGTTTGGAAGAAGATCAACATTTCTCTCTCACATCCCCTTTTCTGCACGATCTGAAGGAGGTTGAAGCTTTACTTTCCAAGTAACACATCTGCAGAGGAGGACAACCCAACCCACGTGCCCCCATCCTACATGCTCAGCATGTGACCCTTTCAGGGAACTGGGTAGGAGAACATTTCACTGCAACAACTTGCCTCCTGCTCCTGCCTTTAGCTTTGTGCTTGGGACTTCATGGATGCTCAGCATCCCTCAGCTTGGTATCACAGTACTTGCTGACATGCAATACATGAACACTCAACTTGAAGAAGAGACACTTGCCTGGACATTTACATAATGATGAATCCCAGCTCTTAACACACTAAACCCAGGAGCCTTGAACTATTGGAAAGTGCCATAAGTCATTCATCCTAAGGCCCAGAGGAGGAGCATGGCTGGATCAACCCACTTCTTAGGAAACATAGCAGTACACAGGGATTTTTTTTTTTTTTTGAGTATTATTATTCTGCAGCCATCAACCTGCTGGTTATATAGCTGCTATCCATTCACCGGAAGTTTAGTGAACTTCAAATGGCGATCATTAATGGTCACTGAACTGCAGAATGCCCCAATGTGCTTTCAGATTTCATTTACCAAGGACCAGCAATCAGCCAAAAGATTTGCTCTGACAGCAGGGAAATACAAGACCCTTTGACAAGTTCAGCCAGGAATGTGCTGCCAGCATCCCTTGTTAAGTTCATGTTCTACCCTATTTGACGGAACAGATCATGCAAATTGTCCTTCTGCGGCCGCTCAGCCTGTCACTCACGCTTCCATTTAAAACAATAAATAAATAAAAGAACAAAAGAAAAGCCTGCAAGAACACTGAGCTGTTTATAAGCAAATTCTGCTTACTGAGACCCCTAATTACCAGGAAAAGGCATAGAAACCCAAATAAAGAACTAAATTGGATGGGGGAAGGGAATCTTACTCATCTAAAGGTTTAACCAGGAGGGCCACCCCAATTTCTCTTGTGCACAGACTGCAGCCTCCTCCCTCACCCTGCTCCTGCTTGTAATCACACTTGTTCTTTCTTCCCACTTTGGTTTGTGACTTATGGCATCACCACGTTTTTCTGTGCAGATGAAGCAGCTATGCCAGGAGTCCTTGTAAATGTACAGTATTCTGCTTCTTAAACACCAGTGAAGGCGTGGAGCAAAAGACAAGGCACCAGACAGTACTGAGTCCAAGGCATTTTGCTAAGCAAAGTGATCACTGATCTCTTAGGTGGATGTGCTGCTGAGACAGCTCCCTTTCCCCATGCCACAAAGAGGAAATGCTGATTTTTATATTGGAGTATTTCCACTTTTATTAACTGGAATTTCATCTGACGGGAACCATGCTCCTATAGGAGCCTTATATGGCTGCAAAACAAAACAGAGTCAGCAGCACTGGCGACAACACAACCTTCACTGAAAAGGGGTCTCACAGTGTCCCAATATTATGCAGAGACATCGCACTGTGCCTGCCACAATGGGATTCTCCTCAGCTGCAGAACACATCCCATCAAGTACAGTAAGACTCTATTAGAGGAGATACAATAGGGAGCTGGAGGACTCGCTCAGCCCAGCTTCTGAGAAAATAACTCATTTCAATGCAAAACAGCAGTAGTTATTAGACACCTCCTTAAAGAGGAAAAGTGAAGGACAAGGGGAGGAGGGAGACAGGGAGACAGGGACCATGGCAGTTTGCACAGAAGTACCTTTTTCAGATTAATCCACTGTTTGAAGTAATCAGCAACCGGCAGCCCTAAGTACTGGCATTGTCCTGGTAACCTGTAAGAGAGAAGAAAGAGCAAGTTTGATTCAATCAGTGTCTTGACAGCACAAACTCTGTTTTCTTAAGTGCATTTCGTTCAGAGGTGGAAAAGACTCTCAAGTCTGCTGTAACATCATGCTGCACATCAGAAGCACCATAGCTCTTGGCAAAAAAATCTCATGAGAGTACAGCTTGGCTTAAGACTTACATGCATTCAGCCACATCCAGGCTGCTGAAACCTTTTAGACTAAACATTCTGAACAGCAGTTGTGTACAAGTGCAGCACTCATTTCTTCTCCACACTGCCTAATACACAATACACGACTGGGGTATCCAGGCTGTCTTTGGCTAAGCAAACCCATCACAAATCCCTGCAAAACCATCCTGCTCTGCCAGCAGCTTACAGGGCAGGCAGAAGGACTGACAGTTCACCTGTCATGCCCTGGTGCTTCTCCATTTGGCCTTTATGGTTAAAACATCAAAAGAGATATGAAGGAGGGAAGGAGGCACCAAAGCATTCATTGTTTGGATAGCAATGCTGTAGGGGTAAGAAAGCAGAGGCTGTTTTCCAACCAGGTGCTCGGAAGAAGAGAGCAGACACAACTCTGAAGATACAAGGTGCTGCACACTGTCTCACTAGGGATGTGAGCACAGCAGCCAGAGCCATAAGCACACGTATTGATCCTCTCCCTTCCTACAGCAAGCCAATGGAAATAGGGCTCAAAACAGAACAGCACTGGTAAGAGAGGCAGATTGCCTGAAGGGACAGCAGCACCTCAGGAAAGCAGCTTCTCCCACACTGTGCTGATCCCAATGTGTTTGCAGGGGAGTGGGGATGTGCCCCTCAGCCGGGGAGTGCTGAGTCGCAGTGTGGCTCCAGCCAAGCCTGTGCAGGGACATGAGTTATGTGAGTATTTCCTGGCCACTTTGATCTGATCAAGAGTAATTGATGGATCTTGTTCATTCACATACTGCTGAGCATGCCTGGGGCACTGGTCACAGGATCTTTAAGTGAAGCAAAGGAACATCCCAAATAAATATGTCAACTAAATAAATGACTAAATTAGAGCTGTTTGTGCATGTTAAAAGTCGCAACCCCAGAAATCGGCTTTTGCAAACATAGAAGGGTGGGGAATCTCCCAACTTCCTCAGGCACATGGGGGTTGTAGGAGGAGATTATAAAGGAGGAAGAAGGGCTGTAAGTGCCAGCATCAGCTGCTCAAACACCAAACACAGACCACCATGTCCAGGGCAAAGTCTTCTCCTGCTCTCCAAGGAAGAAAGAATGAATAGTCCAGACTAGACTTCAGACTCAAGACTGAAATACAGGAACAAGCTCTGGTGAGAAGTGGATATAAGGTAAACACCCCAAGGTGCAACATCAGCATCCCAGGCAGTACCTTAGTGGCTAGCCCAGCTCCAAACCCTTTGGTGGACAGAGAAGCATCTCTCCAGACATTTCCTCAAGTAAGGAGATGAAGGAGCAACACAGATAATGTGAGACCCAGGGTAGTGCAGTACCAGAGGAGTCTGGTGTTGCTGAATCTTCCTTTTCTGTGTGAAGAAAAGGAAGGAAGCTGGGAAACACATCCAGAGGAATCTCCTGGGATTATGTGGCAAACAGAGCCAGCACACACTGGGACCCACCTGTGTACTACCTTTGCCCTGCTTAGGCTGAGAAAGGAATAGACTTCCTGTGCCAAAGTCAAATGCCTGGTCCTGAGAAGATGTACATGTGATGATTTAGGACCAATAGTCTAAGTCATACAAACACATTTGAATAAGAGTGTCCAGAGGAAGCTCTTTGAAAGCAGGAAGGCTGTCAAAAGAACGAGCTTGCAAGGAGCAGGGCCATGGCAATTTGCAGGGCAAGCAGTGCAAGTTGACAGCACAGTCCCGTCCCTGGGCACAGCTCATCTGATGTCATCACACTGAAATAAAGCACCTGGAGTCACTCCTCACAATTGCACACTGCCACACGAACAGCAGCCTGGCCCATGCATTTTACAGCCATTACACAGATGTCCATGACATCCCTTAGTCAAACAGACCTGACCAGCCCCAAGCAGCAAGCTGAGAAAGCTCTTTCTCCAGGAAAGCTGCTTTTTGCTGGTGCACAAATCAAGAAAGATCACAAGAAAAGGAACCACCTAAAACAAACAACTGGTCTAAATATAGGCCCTTGATTGGCTCAACCTCTTTCAGGCTGCTCACATTTACCTAGAGAGGATGATGACAGAAGTTAGCAAAAGGTATGTTACAAAAAATTAGTCTCTCCTCCAAACCCAAGAGGCTTTTCATTAATACAGGTCTCAGCCTAGCTCCAGTTAAGAGGAAAAATTATCTATTTACCTAACATCTGGATAGGGCCCAGAAGAAGTGAGTGCAGCATTGTTCTTGTTAGCCACAGGAATTAACAGCAAACCACCCAGTGCAACGAATTACATCTAAAGCACTGCCATCCCTGTGGGACCAAAAGGCCCAGCAAACTGGACAGTCTGGTTTTATTTTCACCCTGAGACTGATGGCAGTGTGCCCTGGGCGCTGGACAGTGGGTCTTTAATTGGAGAAAATAAATGCTCCAAATAAATATGTCAACTAAATAAATGACGCATTTTTGCAAACAAGTAACGACCCCCGAAACTGCCTGTGTGACCTCAGGACATTCTCCCTCCCCCTCCATGCTTGTGCTCCCCTCATTTCTCGTCAGCAGCAGAGGGGCTTCAAGCTTTTCATGCACCAGGAGACCAACACTCATTTTATAACCTGGGCAGGCTGTCAGCAGCATGGACCAAAACGTAAGTTTATCCCTAAGCTGGAAGATACAGTGGCTCCAGGCCACTGGGGTCACAAGGATTAGCAAAGGATTGCTACATGGGTCTAGTCTAGTCTGAATATGCAGCACTCCTGGCACATGGAACCAGGGGCTTTCGCAGCACAGAACCCAGGTTTCCAGGTAGCTATGGGGAGGAAAATACCCCTGCAAAATCTTTTCCCCAGCTCCAAGACTGCCACCTGCAGTGGTCCCTCCCACTCCTCAGCCTGGTGACCAGGCAGGAATTTCTCTATCATCTTTTCCAGGCTGGACTGAATAAGGCACATTTGTGGCTGTCCTGGGGAACAGAAGTATCATGGCCTGTAAGGAAGTATGTCTATCAGAGCCACCATTCACTTGAGCATTCACTTATTTGGTAAATAAGCTCCTATGCTCAGTATGGCTTCTTGCTCTTGCCAGAGCCAAACTTGCTCGCTTAGGGCAGTTTTGCTTTAGCAGAGAGCTCAGGATTTGGCCCTCCCTCAGATAAGGGAACAGAGAAATGATGGCACATTTTGCTGCATTCAGCATCCCATGATCCTTCTAGTTTTTGAATGTCTAACTGGCTTCCTAAACACTGAAGCTCTCACTCCTAGGGAAGGAAGCTGGCTTTCAAAAACTACCCCATCAGCCAAACTGCATTCAATATAGAGAAACTTGAAAATGGCCATGGGATTTTCCAGTCTCCAGTGCAGCTCCAGAAGCAGAGATGGGAGCACATAACTTCTGCCTGCTCCCAAAATGGCAATCCCCTTTGGGCAGAAGAGCAAGTGACATCAGGTAGTACACTCTCCTCCACCAGCTAAGCAAGTCCTGCTTAGACCATGGTCAGCAGTGGCAACTCCGCAACATATTCAGAGAGCTTTCACCACCCCAGGCTCTGATTTCCATCCAGCCCTGCTTCACCACCCTGAAGGGTAAATGGGGCCTGGAGATGAACGGGATGCCAATAGGAGGTGAAGTGACATGACTGCATTTCTGCTGTTGAAGCCAGCTCTCTCCAAGGCAGCAAGAAGCGCACAGCTCGGCGGTGATAAACGGCCTTGCTTTAGTTATCACTTTCCTTAAGTTAAGGAGAGCAGCCTAGTGATGGATGGGCTGGAATTCGGTTATCAGGGAAGGCTGTCAGCCAGAGTTGCCTATCTCCACACACATTTAGCAGGGCGTCATTATGCGATGGCATGGAGGTAAAATATGACCAAGGGTATTGAAAGAAAAAGAACAGGATTAAAAAAAAAAAAGGCAAATTGAGCAACAATAAAGGAGCATGAGGCAAGAACGTTATCATACTAGTGACACCTTTTATCTCAGTCTGGTTAGCTAGAGCAGGGCACAAATTGGTCCTTCCTCCACTATTGTATCCTCTTGTACAAACAGAGGCAGATAAAATGTGTCACCAGTGCGATAGCATATCAATTTAACCCTAATTATCTAGAGGGTCAAACGAAGAAATAGGGGTTTCTCGTTTCAACAGGTCCTTCCATCTCTGCTCGGAGCCAACACATTAATATGGAAGGGGGAGGGGCAGCCATAATTGATTTCCGTCACTCAGGTGGTTCTGGCATATAAAAAATTAATGCTTGATTCTCCCAACTAATCAGAGCTGGTTAATGTCCATCTGCTTCTGGGTTCAGGATGTCAGGAGACAAAGAAATTGGGCCACTTGCTACACACAGGGTGTATTGATATCGAGGCAGTGAAAAGAACAAGTTCCTCTACAGGAAGATAAAGGGACATTAAATCTTGGGGTTTATAGACCTGATCTTCACCTTCCAAAAGCATCCATTCCCTGGAGACCTTGCATTATAAGAGATGCAGAACATTTTAATTGTGTCCTGGCCAACCCCAGTGCACTGGGCTGCAAAGGAGAGCACTGGCAGGCTCCTGCCCTGGAAATCCTCCACAGAAGGAAGCTGCTAGGATGCTGAAGCACACAACAGCACCATGGTGAAAGACAGGAGCTGACAAACCACCTCAGCCTGGCACCTTCGTTCAAAGCAAGGCTGCTCAACCCTCTGGACCACAGAGCTCAGAGGCGCTGGCTGCTCTGTTCTGACGTAGAGCGGGATGTCTGCCCAGCCAAGAGGAAAGGCGTCCTCTCCCAACAGCACAAGCTAGCAAGGGAATAACATCCTATACTAAGGCACCTAAAATGATATAGCAGAGAAATGGCACCATAACAGGCAAAGCTGCATCTGACTTACACGAGATGGGAATTTAAAGCACTTTAGGTAAATCCATACTCTCCCAAAGAGGCAGCTGCAGGCTGCCAAAACCACAGTGCCAGCCCAGGAGGCCTCTCTGACAGCACAATGTCACAGCACCTGCACACAGTAGAGAGGCCCAGGCACAAAGAACAGCCCAAGCCACACCACAGCCTACAAAAACTGAAGCATGCTGATAATACACCTCCACAAAAATCCCCAAACTACCTCATCCCAGTAATTCAAGTTAGACTGGGGCAACTTTTCTGTGTAACTGAAAGTTTTGGCAGGGAGCTATCTCCTCCTCAGTGCTGGAGTCACTTTTCCACTCATTGCAAACAGGCTTCTGTTCAAAGTGGAGGATAAACACCCCTGACAGACCTCTGGCTCTCCACTCACACACTTCTCAGCCCCACAGACCAACCAAGGCACCAGAGGAGCCCACCTGCTCTTGCTTTCCACGAGATAAGCCCTTGCCAGCTGACTGCACCCTAAGCTCACCAAGCACACACTGTGCCATCTCACTCTGCCCCCCATCAGTGCAGGACAAACCACACCTGCATGGCTGTACTTAAAATTCACAAGCAGTAGCTGTGGAAAGACAGTACATCTGGAGTGGGTCTGAAAAGCCCTGGGCTTTCACAGAAATCCTCAGACAGGTCCCATCTCCCTCCCTCTTTGCCTTCCTTCCACCCTCTCAGTTCTCTCAGCCACCCCCAAACTTGTCACAGTGCAACAAGCCTATGAGCCACACATCAGCTTTAAATATCAGCATGCATGAAGCAGGGACATGAGAGCAGGGAAGTGGGAACAGACAGAGCAAGCCGCCATCGCCTGTCAGGTAACACTAATGAATTTCAACACCAGCAGCCATTGCCTCAGACGGGCTGCTGAGAGGAGACAGAGTTACAGCAAGAAGCCTTTGCAGGAGCAGCCTGCCTTTTTTCAAAGCCCCCTCTGTTAATAAATGTCATTGTTGAGCAGGCTGCAGCAGTCCTCAAGCCGGGATGGCGTGGGCTGGGGGAGAGACAGGCAGCTGACAGCACTCAGGATGCCTGGGCAGCACAGCCTTTACTTCTGCTGCTTCCCCAGACAAGAGCCAGGAAAAGGAAGAAGACGGGTCATTGCTATTGGCATAAAGCTGTCTTCCATTAAGGCCCCACTACCCAAATAAAATCCTCCACAAGCAGCTACAAGTGCAACCCCAACACCCTCCAGTACTGTTCACTGAGATGGATGGAAGCTCTACAGCAAACAGTCCTGGAATGGGCAGAGGGATGCAGAGACATCCAGACACACTGCCTGCATTCCTGACAGCCAAAGGGTTACAGAGCAGTCGGTCCCTTTGCTAACACAAATGCATTCCCGAGGCAGCACAGGAAGAAGCGCCCAGCACAGGGCACTGTATGGCAACCGCACCGATGCACAACATGAAGGTCAATGCAAGTCTTCTTTACAAATGTCAACCTGTCATCTCTGGATATTAATGAGGGCTGACCAGCAGCTAAAATGCATCCATGCTCCATTAGTAATAAAAGAGACACGATGCAGGAGAAGAGCACACACCACAGCACATGGAGGCACCAGTGGGTCTGCAGGGCCCGGGGAGGTGTGTTGATGCACAACATAACTTAGGCCACTCCAGATGCCCAGGAAGGAAAGCAGTTGCCACACAAACCCCTTCACTGGAGTGTGCATTATCTTTTCCCATCAGTCTTTAATTGGATTAGTGTAATGAGGCCAAAAACACAGGCTAAGCAGCAAGGCTAATACCTGGCACTTTCAGATCTTCTTTCTTCTTCTGTGATGCCAGTTCTGGACAGAGCTGTGTTCTCTCTCCACCAGACAAATTCCTGCCTAGGAAGCCAAAAGGCAAGCTGCAAGCCTTAACACTCGGGACTCATAGCAGCATTGGCTGAATATTTGAACACCCATCACATGCTAACAGCATGATCCCTATTCTCTAAATTTTTGCTGGGTAATAAGAAATTTGGGGGAACCTCAAGACCCTTGCTTTTTAAGCTGCTAGCCAGTGAATGGAAAAGGGTGTTATCCCAGACTGCAGCCAGAGCAATGTGTACACTAGGGATATAATTCTGCCACAAAAAGCACATAGGGCAAGTGGCTCGTTGTGACTCGCTCGTCCTGCAAAGCACTGTGTGCCTTCCACTGCCATCAACCTTAATGAAACATGAAGGCATTTAACACCAAGCGAGATCTGGCCCTTTTATGGGTATCTGTCTGTGCGTCAGCGAGATGCTGGCAGAGATGCTATCTCAACATTAAAAGCAAGGCTGTAACACAGCAGGTATTCAGCCTCCAACAGAAGATGTTCATCAACAATTGCACACACATGATGCTACAATAAATCTGTGTGCTACTTCTTAACAGCTTCTCTTAAAAAGATTCATAGCTCTATTTACTGGGCCTGATTCTGCTGCTAGGCATGTGGGAGTAAATCTAGAGTAACTCTACCTGGAGTTTGTAAACAGCCAGGGATAGTAGGATCAGAACTGAACTGCTTGATTTTTAAGTAAGTACTTAATTACCATGCAGGAAACCAGAGCTTGCTGGCTCCATGGTTCAGCTGAGATTAGAAGCGCAGCAGGTGGAAGATACACACTACTCCAGACTGGTCGAGGGGTAGAGCACCAATCTCTTCCAGACCTCACCATCCCTTTCAGACACAGAGAACGACTAGGTGGACTTCCCTTTGACATCAGAAATGCATGACACTGCTCCCAAGAAAAGAGAAATTGCACAGTCTCCAAGGCTGAGGTCACCTCCCCAGCCTTGGGAACCCGATCCTATGAAAAACCCTTACAAAGAGATTTTTACACATAAACTTGGTGTGAGAGTCTGTCTGCTTACTAAACATGACATTATACAGCTTCTTATGAAGAGGAGAGTACAAAATTGAATACTGTGTTCTCAGTGAAAGTCATGCATCACGACCACAGGCTGCAGCAGGTGAATGTCCAATTTGTCATCAGGAAAAGTTCTTCACCTTGCAGATAATAAAGCACTGGAACAGATTGGTGGTAAAATCTCCGCTGGAGACATTGAAACTCATCTGGAGAAGACCCGGAGCAACCCAATATAAATCTGAAGTTAGCTCTGCTTTGAACAGGTGGTTGGATTAGAGATCTCTATTTAAATTATTTTGTGAATCATGCTCCAGCAGAGCCTGATTACACAGAGCATGTGTCCTTTCTTTGTCTATATGGTCTCTTAATAAGTCTTTCATATAGACACTAATTTAGTAATTTCTTGGTTCTCTGCATACTAGCTGCTTTAAGAGGGAGCATTCAGACTTCTGCTGCAGAACACTGTAATTACACACTGAGTAAGGGAATATATCTGATGTAATGGATGCACCCACAACACATCGTGTCTAAGCCCCCTCAAGACGAAAACATGCATAAAAACTAAGCTAAAATTAAATATGATTCTCCTACCACTGTACAAATCCCATTGCAGAAGTATTTCTCCCCAGGAAACGTGAACACTCAAGACCTAGAGCTAAGGTGCTCCTCTAAACAGAGAAGACATGTCCTGTCCCAGGCCTTCCTTAGATCTGCTCTCTGACAGGCTGGAGGAAACCTTGCCTCTCCCAAGCCTTGCCTGTCCAGACCATTTAGTGTATAAACTCTTCAGGACAAGGGCTTCTCTGCTATGAGTCATAAACTGTTTAGTGCCTAATGGTAAAGCCTATAGACGCTTAACATAATACAATCATGTCACTTAAAGGCCATTAGTCTCCAGTCTAAACAGCACTTTTCCAGTCACAGAGGGGACCTGCCAACCCAGGAAGGCAGGATAAGGGACGTGGGTGGTCAGCCAGGTCACTGGACTTGCAGACACCTGACGTGAAGCCCCAAGCAGGACAAGAGTCTGGCCAAAAGGCATGGCAGCTCTAGCAATCAAAAGTTTTGTCTTTTGGGCTTTCTTGAACCACTTCAATCAGCTGAAAACCCCTGTCTGCCACGTCTGTCTCCACCTTCAGCCATGGCTGTACCACTTGCAAGGGGAAGAGTCCCTCATCTACAGATGAGCCTTCTGCATCACCTCTCTTTCCACTCACTGAAGCAGACCATTTATCTACAAGAAGAGGTGCCATTCTGTTTTGTGACCCTGTTTGAACCCCTCTTCTTTCCTGGCATCATCTCTGTCTTCCTTTAGCACCACATTATCCAGTTCTACTCTCTGAACTGACTTCTGAGATTGCTTCTTCTTCCCACACCCCACTAAAGGGAAGGAGAAATCCTAATAGGAGCCAGTGGGATGGGGAAACCGCCTTCCCATGCCCTCTGATGATACACAACCCAAATCTGCATGCACAGCAGCTTCATGGGCTCTCATGCCATCAGTCGTGGGGAGACTGGCACGTTGGGTAACAGGGTCTGAGCATAGGTTTCTGTGCAAATTACAGATGCACAGGGGAAAACAAGTTTGTCTTTTCCTTGTGGGGAAGAGACCGCTCCCAGCTCCAAGCACGAGCTGCCATTAGTATTTGCTTCGCCGGAGAGAAGGAGCAGCGAATCCTCCAGAGCAAAGGACAAGTGCAGCAATTAGGATGCAGGGGCTGCGGGAGCTGTTTAACAGCACGACCCAGAGGTCAGTGCCGCCGACTCCCAGCCCTGCATAAATATTGTATGAGTCGGGGAGAGGGGCTGTTACGGCCACCCTCAGCGCCAGCCCTCCCCCATCCATCGCCACTCTGCATCCAGCTAGATACGCCACCAACATTATTTACAGATGTGACAGTCAGGAAAATCACTTTAGTAACTAAGGGAATGGGAACGAAGGCTGCACAGTAGAGCAGGCGCTTGGGAGCAGGCTCCCATCCACACCGTCTGCCTCCCCTTACAGCTCTGCCAGACGGCACAGCCTGTTACCAAACTGGCGCATGAAATATCACCAGGAACAAGGAGGGAAACGGAGGCTGTGAGCTCCCTCTCGAAGCTTGCCCACAGGTTTGATTATCAATGTTGCTGAAGGACACTTCAGCTAGCAGCTGCTTTCCAGTTTCCTATCAGTGTCTCTGCTAGAGCCACCCTTTGGAGGGAGCTTTGTATCAATATAACAAGTGGCTTTAGAGGGAGCTTCTCTCAGACTCTGTGCAGCCCTGCAGAAGGGTCCTTCAACACAGCCACAGGGGCTCATCTCTGCAGAAACTCCCCCAGCTGCTCTGTTGGGCACCAGCCACCTTTTTCACACATGACCTGTTCATTCCTTATTCCCAGAAGGATTGTCTTCACCTGCAGCTTCAGTACACTGATCGGCACCATCTTTACAATATCCTGGAACATCCTCATTCCTCTGCCCACTTTTTTGCGGGACATGCCAGGTAACTGCATATTTGCTGTGATGCTCTGCACAAATACAAACCTACCTGAGATTCACCAAAACTGGAGGCTCCTGACAACAAGGACACGAGCCATTCTCCAACTGTACCAGCAGCCCATGAATTCCTAGGGGCGTGCTGCTAGTAAACATTACTGCCCAGGGCAACACATGAAAACTGCAAGATATAAACACAGCTTGGATGTGTTTCTGTCCATGATGCCTCTCCAGAATTTTTTTCCTTGTTCTGTGTCTAGTTGCTGAATCCAGGGAAGGCAGAAGCCCTGTCTTACCATTAGCAGCTTTTCTAAACTCACTGTGCAATTAATGGGCTTAATTATTGAAGGCAAAGGCAGGGAAGGAAGGAAAGAAAGAGCCAACAAGGAAGGAATGATGTGGGGGTGGCAGGCGCCAAAGGTCTCCGAAGATCTTCTCTGAGCCTAGAGCAGAGAAAGAGCCCCTAGCCGCTCTGCCTCTCCCACGGCCCTGCTCTAATGCTCCCTGACATGCCTCTGAAGACAGCGAGCTGTTTGCAGTCACCACCGTGATTTGTTAGTAATTATTTTCACAGTGTCACATTGCTGTCACTCTCTTAACAAAGAGACAGGCAGCCTGAGGCTGCCTGCAAGAAAGAACCAACAGAGAAAAGGAATTGTCAGGCACCCAGGGATCCTCTTTGCTTCCTGGGTTTCACAACCAGAGTCCTTACTAGCTTCTGAAGCAACTTCTGAGAAGTGGCAAGTCAGAATCATCTCCCATCCTGGTCACAGGAAGAGGAATTAATTACTTAGCCCCTTCTCAATTTCACCTTACCTGTAAATCCAGTGCAAGACCCAGGTGCTTAGAGCCCCTTAAGCCAGCAATTTGCTTCAGGCCTGCAGCAAACACAAAACAACTTTGGTAATTGATGACTTTTAGTGCTCTCCTTGCAAGTCCCAATTTCTTTTCATGTGGTCTTGCCATTACAATGCGCTTCCCAAACAGCAATCCTGATAACAAACCTCTGCCTAAGTCTATCACCCTCACACATTAACCCTCCAGACTGTTCACATGCGCTCTTCCTACACCAGACTCATTAATTCCAACACACTGCTGTGCTCTGCATGGCAGTAACATTTCACTTGGCATTTCACAATGCCAGGGGACCTCAGCAGCTTCCTCACACCTGAAATACACGGTCTAATAGCCTGCTGCCTCTGTTTTCTCATACACAGCACAGTGACTTGACAAGAACTTCCCTGCTTGAACCACCTCCACTCCATCCATCCATCCAACCTTTGGCTGACCTGTCAGTCAGTCCAAGGTAATCACTCCTTTCCCAGTAAACATGGTGCCTGCTTGGGCCCCCAAGGAATGGAGGCTACTTTGGCACCTGAAGTGTCACACAAAATAAGGATATACAGATGAAAGACTGAGACACCTTGCCAGACAACCTTTAAAGCACTCTTGAGCTCGTGCAGAAACCAAGTGGACTTCCTTCATAGCAATTCCAAGTCTGAACTAGTCCCAGCATGTTTTTCCCCTGCCTGATTACTGATGGTGCACAAGAGTCAGTCTCTACAGCTGTGGGGAAACCTGGGTATTAATTCATCCTCTTAGCATAGGGAGAGTTTGGAAATATTAAGCCTCACAGTCTAAGGAAAACCTTCCCGCAATTAACTGCATGGAAGAGCTCTGACTCACAGGGCAGCTCCTTTTCAGGGGTCCTTTTAATAACCAAGAAATGGCATATACATGCTGTGAAGAATTAGGATCACCATTGGGAAGCTAAATGGTCCATAAAATGTAAAAGTTCTCTTCAGAGCTGGGAGCAGTGTGAGCTGGAGGAGAAGTCTTGACAACCTCCCACCAGCCTACTCCATCCACCCGGTTTGCAGGGACAGATGTGACTCCAGGCAGGCATGAGGAACTGAACTCAGCCGGTGCCCAGGCACCTTCAGCATGCTGACCAACAGTCAACACCGAGATCTGGCTCAACACTCAGATGGAAAAACTGAAGCACAGAAATTAGAGGCGACCAAGAGGCACCAAGGGTGTCTCAGAGTGTAGGTGCCAGACAGAGAGGAGGAGAAACCCTTGCTCCAGGAGAAGCAAAGCTGGTAGGACCAAGGCAGGATGAAAAGTCCTGGGCAGTATGAGCTTCCTGGACACAACCCTGCCAGGACATTGCTCTGCTTCCTCTGTCTTCTTCCTGCAGCCTTCTCTATTCTGTTTTCTTCTGCTATCACCTCCACACGCCTCACATCATTGCTAACACCTGGTCCACATCAATGTCTGAGCACACCACACCACCTTTGGGGTGCCAGGCTGCTGATGGCAGCACCTGGGCCAAACACAGAAAAAGGTGACTCCAACATGAAATGGACTCAGCTCAAAAAGTTAGTCTGCTGCTCCAGTGTCCTCCCAAGTCCTGCACACACCCTGTCATCCACTTCTGAGGATGCAAAGTGTCACTGGACAAGGCACATGAGAATATGCTGGAGGGAAAATACCAGGGATGACCTCAAGATGGCCCAGTAGGTCTTTGCCAGCCAGGAGCTTCAGGAGGAAAGGGACTAAAGCCATCTAGGAAAATGGCTCCCAACAGGAAACAAACAGCCAAACAAAATAAAACATTTTCAAGAAAGCTATGGACTCACACAGCAGAGCAAGTGAAAGAGGAAGGATGCTGCTCCCAGGCTGGCAGTATTATTCAAGCAGAGCTCTCTAGGCAGAGGAACCATAAGCACATCTCTCCCAGCCAAGCCACTGAGAGGGCAGCACTGGTGCCAACACACAACTGCTTTGCTTCAGCTGCGAAGTAAGAAGAGCTGGGATCCAAAGGAAGACAGCTGACATTTCAGACCCAGCATGAAACACTATGGCTCTCTAACACCAGAAAAATTCAGCTGTTTTAAGAGAAAACTAACACTTTGTGGAGCTAATCCTGATTTTCACACATGCCACAATGAAATTCAGATGGCAAAAAGCCCTCCAGTGACTGTCTTCTGCAGTCCCAAGCCAATCAGCTTTTCGGTTCTCCAAGGCACAGAATCACCACAATCCTGAACTGCTATTAGAGGGCTCCCATATAGACAGAGGCTAGGGTGTGTTTTTTACCAAGTATCCATTATAGATCCACTGATTTTGAAACCATTTCACCTGAACTCACTAAAACACTAAATACAGAATTCACCCTGGTGATTCCTGGTACAGAGGGAATTATGGTTCCCTACTCTATGAGCAGATGGCATTGAGACCATTGACTTCCATCCAGTTCAGTGTGACTGTTTTCAACCAGCTTAAGTTACCCAGGGGTAGAAAATCTACCTTCTCTACTTATTACTCCATCCCAAAAGTTCAGTGCCAGAAATAAAGCACATGTTGCAATGCCTGTCTCATTCTCCCCTACACTGCAAATTTTTTTCCTGTTTCTCCAGCATCTTTCACACTGCTTCCAACTTCTTTGGTCTTAATTCCCAAATAGCAGAGTCCTGCTCTCCAGAGTGCATCAGGCACCACAGCTCAATAAATCTGTAGCCACTACAGCCCTGACTATGACAAATGTCTTTGCCATGATGTGCCAGATAAGGAGCAGACCTGAAGGTGATAGTCCATTGCACGATGATCCCTATGCAAAGATTTCATGTCCAAAGCTTAAACCAAAGGCATTCACAGACATCTCAGACAATATAACTTGCAGAAGCCCAAGCAAGCAATTATTTCAAATAAAAACAAGAACAGGAGTCAGCCAGGGTAACGGACACATAAGGATAACAAAAGTCAAGTCCAGTATCTTCATTTTAAATAAGACTGTACAGAGGGGGAATCTTAAAATCCAAAATTTGTTTTGCATAAGTGATATCATTTTCTTTAAAAACAAAAAGCTGGACTGCAGGGTCACAGAAGTGAATGGGGTCAGTGCTATTCCCTGTAAGTGCTCACAAGGCTCCCTTGCTTAGCTCTGGCAAAGCACTTTAGGATGTAATTACATGAACAACTCCATCAGCAAAGCTGACTCAAAAGGTTCCTGACCCTGGATACTCAGTCCCATCCCTTCACTGTAGTTCACACCATACTCTTTGTTCAGCCAATGCAACTATGCGAAGAGATACAGCATAGGCTTGTTCAGCAAAATGATCCCCATTAAAAAAACACCACCAAGCCAATCCAAAGGTCTTAGTTGGAAAGGAATTGTTTTATTAGCTTTAAATGCAGATGACTATGTTATCTTTCAGTTACCTGGTCTTTCTTGCTACTCTCGAATTTGAACATACCTCTTGCCCTGCTGCCACACAGCCAGCCCACCCTACGCCTTCTCCTGCCTTTCCTCATGACTACCCAAGCGTTCCCACTCACTCCAGTCAGTGGCCATCTGCAATTTCTCTCCGAGGCAGAGGCTACCAACCCCCTCCTGCTCCTGTGAGAAAGAACAGCACGTACAGGGGACACTAACACCAACAATTCTTTTCTCGTAATTTTTTTGTGATCTCAAAAATTTCCAGGACGGAGGCCTGGAAAGAGCGACCCATTGCCACATTTGGAGCTGGTCTGAGAAGATGAGCATCCTCTCAGCTTGTGTAACTTGCAGGGAAAGAATTAAAACAGTAAGACAAAATTAAGCCATGGTATAATTTACTGCTTAGAATTTACTAATATCCAACCTAGGAAGGGCACCAAGGGCTATAAACATTTCAAGACACTTCACCATGTTTTATCACTATACTAGAGAGTACTTGCCTTTTAACACTTATTTAAGAAAATAAAAAACTTCTGAGCAGTAGTTTCCTGTGAAGACATAAATTAGCATGTTCTGATCAGCCACAGTAAGTGCAGTACAAGCATCTTCATGTCAGAGTTATACAGACCAAAGCCACATGTACTTTTAACTATGCTCAGTGCATTGACAGAACAACCCAAATCTGGAAGGAGAAGGATTAATTGATGCTTCTGACATTATGGTACAGGTCTGAGATTTGGGACATAAGACTTCAGCTCTGCCTCTGCCTGCCTGCACAGCCACAGGCATCTCATTTAACTTCAGCGTATCTCAACTCTGTAGCTATGAACACATGGCAAAAATGCTTCTTTCGTTGCCGAGATGAATTCACATTGTGTTTAAGAGCCCACAAACTGGTTCCACACACAGAGGAAAGCAATTTGACATTTCAGCAGAGATAAACTACACTAAAGAGCTTATATTACAAGGGCTCAACTCTGGCAGATACTAAGTACCCTCTTTTCCGATAAGCTGGTCTCCTGCAGTCAGCAGCTCCCTCAGCCCCTTCAGAGGCACGTTACCCTCGCCACCCAAAGCCACATCAATGCTATTTGCTTAATGACTAGTGTCAGCTCCAACCTAGGTGCAGAATGAGGTCCAAGTACTAAAGCAGATGACATCAGGTATCTGAATCCATCCCTGGAGCTGTTAAACTTGGACTATAGCTCCTTGCAACAGGCTAAAGGAATCCTCCCGCTGAGCATGCAGAGGCCTGAGGACCGTGTGTCTAACGAGGCTGTATCCCCACTCATATTTTAGCTTGGCAGGTCTGGTGCTCCTTTCATCTTTTGCTTCAGGTAGCTCTCTTTAATTAATAACATTTCTGAGTCGACACAGGAAACTTTCCACCCAGAATGAATGGCCCTCTCTCATTAGAACCACGACTTGTCATGATGTATTCAAGAGCAGAAGTGTGATTCATTCCCTTGTCTGAGAATGAGGGGTGTTGCTGGGGAGTCGGGGGGGAGAAGAGTCTCTGTAATGAGTGACTGATATTTGCTGAAGTTGATATGCGACTCTGTCGGCTTGAACTGCCTTGTCAGGACAAGCCTTCAAGAAAGGTGATGTTCCTACTCAAGAGGTTTTCCTCATTAAAGAAATTGCATCTTAACAAGAGGGAAGGGGAGGGCTGGCAGAAGAGCTGCTGTCTCCCCGACTCCAGCCTGGTTCACACACACCAAGCACTGAAAGCAGGTTGAGCCACGCGCAGCCAGTAGAGGATCAACGCTCCATGTAGGAGTCCTCTCATGCAATGGGCTCTCTCCAGCAGCAACCAAATCCCTCCAATAGGTGCACCTTCTGACGGTGCACCACAGCCAGGACAAGGCCTTTGGCAGTATGGCTGAGGACCTCAACTCATGCCAAACCTCCGTAAGTCCTTCCCAGATGCTTGATGTTCTGGGCACCCAGCTCCTTGTGACTAGTGCTCCCTGTTGTCTGAAGGAAGACAGACAAACAGCTCTGTGGTCTTCCAAGGAAGCTACAGTGCTCAAGAGCAATCAAGTCTGTAGTCACACAGTGCCTCGTTGCCTGAAGATCCCTGAGCCAAGCAGAGACTTAACTGATCCTTTAGCAGCTGAGTTTACATCTTGAATCCTGCAGACTCAGTGGTGCCAGACACCACCAGCAGAGAGCAGTACCCTGACAATCACTATTCCTCTGGTGCTTTTGTTTGAGCTAGGAGTGCTACACACATTGCAACTTCTGGCTTAGAGGGGGCTATTTCCCCACCTTATCCCTACATCCACTACTGACAGGCTTGTAGATTCCTCCTCTTTGTTACAGCCACTTCCTCGCATCCAGCTTGCTCATCCCACTGTGCCTCCCTGGCACCTACCAGTGGCACCTACTGGAAGCCCTCACAGCAGACAGGCCAGTCCAGAAGACACTATGCCTCAGCTCTGGAATAGCACATGCAGACAGAAGCCAAACTAAATGCCCAGGTCATTGCTGGAGAAGCCAGGAACAAGGCTGCACGATTTACCAGCCAAGCTAAGGAAAAAGCAGGACAGGAACTCCAAACCACTCAAGACATGGGTAAGAGGACTGCAGCGATGCAAGCAGCTATCATTACTAAGGAAGCTGAGAAAAGAAAGAGCAGAGTTAGGAGTGGATACGTCACAAGTGGTGGTTCCTTAAACCAGGAAGCGTTGCACTCACCTCATTGTTCTCAACTCCTCTGGAACCCAGTTGGGTTTCTACCATGCAATGCTTCCAACAACACTCCTCCAAATGTGGACAAGCAGCACCACCTCCCTTCCTACTGCCCCAATGCCTTTTGTGACCAGCGTATGGTCTCAACACGGTAGCAAAGGGCAACAGCTATACTGCAGGTCTTGTAAGGAAGCATGGGGTATTCCCTGGAATATCTCATGGATGTTCCATGTCTCTGAGGCTCTGTCTCCCTGTCTGAGCAGCCTTGTTTCAGCTCTCCGCTTTCTCTCTTTAAAAAGAGATGCTCAGTTCTGCTTTGCTAAACCCTATTTGGCAATGTGTCTAAACACACGCAAACTTAATTAGTTCAGGAGGGAGACTCGGCATTTGTGGTGACGGATAAAAGTAATGGGAAATGAGACAAGTCAGAGCTGGCAGGGAGTCCTCACTCGAGCCTCATCCACTGGCACGGTGCTAATCAGATGTGATGCTACAATGCTGCAGCACCCAATCGGCGATGGAGCAGCGTGATGTGCTACTCACCAGGCGGCTGCAGCCAGACTCCTGCTATCCATGTGCTTGGAAACACAAAATGTATTTTCCGCTTTGCCCTGGAGATGCTTCAGGATTGAATTCTGAAGTTAATGGTTTAAAAAATTTTTTTAAAAGGAAGAGGGAGAAATGAACCACTCGCAACAACCTCATGGCCAGGAGTGGAGTCTTCTTTTCCAGCTGACTAGTGAGGGACAATCCATGCGAGAGACCACTGCAAACGGTGAATAGTGTTTCTCCACTCCAGAACAGCATGTCCCTCCGAGCCAGCTCACCTCCCAACCCCTATGGCTCACCAGAAACAGGGCTCGTCTTTACCTCTATTTGCCCACTGTGGAGCTCTGAAGAAAAAAAAAACAAACCACCCAACACATCCAGGTTGCTCTTTCCATAACGACACCAAGTTAGGATGTCATTACCTGGGAATCTTGTCAGCCCACTGTGAAATCGATGGAAAGATGGGCTTGCAGCAAAGATAACTGTTTCTCACAACCATCAACAAAGTGGTAAATTGGACTCTCACAACAGCAATACAGGAGTAAAGAACAGAGAAAATAGAATATATGAGAAACAGAAGTTTAGCACAGCAACTGTTTGTCCTGGTCTCTACCAGAAGCTTAAATATTATATATAAAGAAAAATAACTCACTCATAATTTAAGAAAGTTATACAGGAACTTGCAGTATATACATGCTCTGGACACAGCCTGAGCAGAGACCTAGATTCTGACTCAAAAGTTCAAACACCACCCCTCTGTCTGTCTGGAGCCAATTTCTCATCTCCACTAGTGCTTGTGCTGAGCTTTGGACCCCATATCTCATGTCTCACTAATCACACCAAGAAAAGGCAAGTAGCTGCCACTCTGTAAAGACCACTCGTCAGGGAAGAACTGGTGCTGATTGCTCCTAGGCTATGTGCAGTTTATTTAGGCTTCCAGCTTGGGGAAGCCAATGTCACAGTGAAAACCAAGTAACACTACTAACGAGTTGTGGCTGTCAGTTTAGGATGGAATGTGTCAAACCCAGGCTTCACTGCTGTGATAACAACAGGAGTCTTTATCCAGCACCGCAGGGAAATGAAAAGCTGAAGCAAGATTATATGAATCCAAGGGAATTCAGCACTATAGGACACTGATCTGCAAACACTTTGGAGATTGACTAATTTAATTTTTGGATATTAATCTCCATTCTTATAATAATATTTTTAGGTTGGTGGTCTAGCTATTTTCCTAACAAAACATGCACATACACTGACATTTGCAGATCCCAGTGTGGGTCCTCACCTGGTACTTGCCAGATATTCACCCAGCTGATGAAGATAAGAACACCACTGGAGCATGCCAGATCTGGCTTATATTCTGTTCCAAAGACTACTCTGTGATTCACATCGAGTTACTGTGCCAAGATGACAGAAAAAGCCTTAAATGCAGGAAGTTAGGTAAGGATCATCACTTGATCATCCATGTATGCACTCAGAAATATCCATCCCTTTGGAAAGTATACTGGATAAAAGGCAAAACATCACAAAGCTCCAGTTTAAACTTTTCTTGGGGTTCTGAAAGGCTTCACTCACTATAGCCAATACCCTGGGCAGTGATCTTGCACCATGTGCATCACTCACCTGCCTTCTGAAACAACTCTCCTCTCCCAGTTACGCATGGCAAACAACAATTTCCCTAAGAAACAATGACTAAGGACAGTTGCAGGCTTGCAAGGACAAAGACACATGCACTACAGGCAAGCATAGAGCAATAAACCCCAGGAAAATCTCCCTCCCCTCCCATACTCACATCACTTTCAAATCCCAGTCTCCACAGGTCACAAAAATCGACTTGACGCTGGGATCTAAGAGGCCTTCCTTTGCCATCCACTCGTCAACCCTCTGAAAGGAAGGCAAGAAAAGGGGATGAGTTTTGCAGAGACAGGCCGAGCCACAACAGTTAAACTCAGATAAGCTGCTTGCAATCAAGAGAGAAGAAAATTGTGATCTTATCCAACCTCTCCCTCTCTCTCTTCTCTCTTTGCTTGCCATCTCAACAACAGCACGTTTGGACCTTTGAAGATTTCTGATAGGAGACATCAGGCAACCAGAGGAGAGATGATCTTATCAGACACCGCAGCAGCTCTGCTTGTGGAGGGATGAAAGTTGTGCAGCGTTAACGGGACGATACAACTGTGCTGTTACCTGGCATTTCTCCTCTCCCTGTACCAAAGAGGCTCGTAGGGAACATAACTTGTGTCCCCTCCAGTGAGGGGAAAAGACAGGTATATTGAGACAGCATCCCTCTCCTACAGCATTTCTCACATACTGTAATTCATAGAGCAAATGTGGGGTATAGGAAGGGAGAAAAATGGAAGGGCTGGGCACACAGAGGCACTGTGGCAATAAGAAGCAAAGCCAAGTGTCCCCTTCCTCTCCAGGATGGATCTCTCTTTACAGTTCTGAAGAGGTACTTGTTCAGGGTAGTGTGGATTTAAAGTGGATCCACTATTCCTGGTCAACTTCCCACAGGGACAGATGTTCTAGGTCCTCTTCAGAAATGGGCCATGTTAACCTGGAGGATGCAATCCACCTCAGGGATTAAGGAACTAACCTTGACCAGAAACCCTGCATAGACACTTATTCCAGCTAAAACTAGCAAATGACATGCCCAAAATCTTGCAGTGGCAGGCAATCAGCTGTTATTATGCAACCTCACTAGCAGCATTTTCAATGCTTGAGCAAGAGAAATCCCTCCTCTTTTCCCTTGCTCGACACCTTTCACTCCTGAGTAAACCAGCAGGTCTCAGGAGCTGCCTGACCTGAATCTCATTTTAACCTAGAAACATGTTCATGTATGAACACCTCTTCTGTCCAAATTTAAAAAAAATGCACATAAGTGTTTCCACACTCAAAGAAGCTTCCATAAAACAGAATGAACCATTTTCTGGAATACTCCAGTAGTGATCTCCATTCACCCATCCAGGCAAAGAGGGCTCTCCCTCCTGGGGAAACAGGCACACGCTTCCATATGTTTATGGACATGCAAGGCTGCTCTATGCTCTCTGGAGAGCACAGGGAGAGCTGGGGGTTTGCATAGATGTAAGACATCACCTCTGTAGAGCACCATCTTCAGTCTCATGTCACTGCCACAGCCTTTCCTGCCAGGAGTTGATGCTTCTTCCTGTGACCGATTGTACAACAGCCCTGTGCATAAAGCTCCCCAGAAAAGCAGCATTCACCCTCTCAGCCACACTCCCTTTGGCTGACAGGATCTCCCAGACAGCCTCACATGAGCCTGCCCAGAGTTGGGGACAGCAGTGGTAACCTTTCTAAACTCCCCGATGTGAGCACCTATCAAGTGCTGTCACCATGGAGGATTTTAACGCCTTTAATTTGATTTCCTCAGATAAGCAATTGTTGCAATTATTCTGATTAGAAACAATTAGGTAGCATAGCAGTGGAAATCCTGACAGAGACGATGCATTGAACACCAACCTGCAGCCCAAGTGGGCTGTGCTTGAGGAGGCTTCCTTCACTATCTGACTACCAATGAAAGCTGTTGATGGAGAAATACTTCCAAGCTAATTAAACCTTAAATGCTCTAGAAAGTCCACATTAAGCATATGGTATTATTAGGGCTGTATCTGCATTCACACATCCTTTAGATTAGATTTCAGGGGCATTTTCTTTCTATACTACATGTATTATTGAGCATTTAAATAGGTAGAAAAATTAATTTAATAAAGTGCTGAGGGAGAGGGAAAGAAATGAAAGCAAAAGCTCCAGGAGCAGTGGTCTTGAGCAATGTCTTGGTGCTTTAAAACTGGCTCAAGAAAGAATCGCCTCTTCTCCTATCTACTGGCAGGAGTTTGGATATCTTGTCAGCACCCTTGACATGAACAGCTGGAGATGACAGATCAATGGTTCAATAATCTCAGCAGTGTGTCACCAGTGTGACAGCAAATGTTATTCTAATGAAGCTGTAATCATAGTCAAATTACGCGGTTCGATTCTCAGCAAGGGGAGGGTGCAGGGAAAGAGATGACGAGGGGACTACAGGACCAGAGGTCAGAGTTTGAGAACTAAAGGTTACTCTGCTTACCTCAAGCACTTGCTGGAGGCTCGGCTGCCCATCCACCATGCCTTGAATAATCCCAGTCAGCTGAAACAGAGACAAACGGAAAGCAGTCATCAGAACAGCACTCAAAAGATCATTAGAGAGGTCTACTCTCCTGTCCATCTCTCTGCAACCAAACATGCTCCTGTGACCCACATGGGTGTTGCTGAGGAACCAGCCACAGCAGAGTGACCCTGGCAGCTCCCCAGCCACAGGCAAGGACACAGCTTCATCCCAAACAAAGAAATGTAGTGGGGCTCCTACACACACCACAGAACTGCAAATTCTCAGCAGGGCAAGGTCCACTTGAGGAGCAGTGTCATGAACCAGCATGATGCCCTTTTTCAACATGCCTTTCAGCAGTTTTGGTGTTGCCTGGATGTACACAGGCAGTGGTAACTACCAAGGTTTCTGGACATTCCCCTGCTATCACAGCGACACCAAACTTTCAGTGTTAGATGAACCAAACAGAGAAGTACTGGTAAGTGCGACCTGGAGTGGACCCAGTCATCTTCCCCTGAGCTGGGCAGCCAGCATGTGCACTTTTCCATAGTCCATCACAGCATTCCTCAGCAGTTCAAAATTGTATTTAAAATAATGGAATGAAATCTGAAGAAAGGCACTTTCTTCCAGAACTCTGTCTAGTCTGTTTTCCAGGAGGTTCCTTAGGAAGAGGTTCTACCAACAGATACTCCTAATGACTGCTCCTAGACTGCTCAGTTGTTCAAAGCTAAACACATGCTTTAAAAGATGCAGTCTCATGGGCCTCTGCCTGTGTCTGCCCAGGAGAGCTTGAGGCACATGGAAAATAGATAATTTTTCTGTCTGCCTTCCAACTGACAAAACTGTCTTTTAACATATTGAATATTGGAGGTCAGTAGCTTGCCATCAATGCACCTAAGTAATTAAAAAAATCATTATTAACACAACTGCACACTATGGGATTTCACTTCATATGGCACTTTCCTGAAGCACACATCTCATATGTTTTCATATAATAAAGGTCAAGCACAACCTAGAAGTACCCACACCTCTGGAAGCCATAGCATCTAGTTGAGAGATATTGATGGCCCCACCATCACTCAGGAGTTACTGTTCCACACAGACCAGCTCAAACTACTCATACAACATAAGCCCTCTCACAAACCACAGGGCTCTCCTTTATTAAGTATGTGGCAACTGAAGGAAACTAAATGGTTTCTATTTCTCAATTTCTTTGGCTGCTTGGCTTACAGCAGTGAACTTGGAGGACAGAAAAAGAAAAGATATTAAACTCCAATTAAACTGTAATTACATTTAATGAATAGCAAATACCTGACTCACTGAATAAACTGTAAGTGGAAAGATTATTTTCTCATAGTGACTCCCATGAAATGGCAATACATACCTTTTAGGGAAAGTATTTTAATTTTAAGAATGCAGAGCTCCTCTAGGTGTGTTTCTCAAGTTCATCAAGCCATTATGAAGTGGAATTTTAAGGAAGTGGAGGGACACAGACACTTATATTTCAGAAACTGTTTTTATATTAATCTGTATTTTAATTGGGTTAAGAGCTGTTACCTACAGACTATGAGAAGCAAATAGATTTGCTCTTTAGAGCAGTTTTTAAAGCTCACTGGCATGTTTTTTGCTTTTCTTGCCATCTTTCTCTCCATGCATTCTGCTGGCAGAGTTGGACAGCTCGCCTATTGTGAAATGCTGTTTCTGCCTTTCAGACAGCAGCTCAAACTAAATCTCTGGAAGTGGCTGAAAGGTGTATTCAGAAGGGAACACAGAATCATAGAATAGTTTGGTTTGGAAGGGACATTTAAAGTTCATCCAGTTCTATCTCCTTCCCAATAAGCAGGGACATCGTCAACTAGATCACGTTGCTTAGACCCCTGTCCAACCCGACCTTGAATGTTACCTCTCTGACAACCTGTGCCACTATTTCACCACTCTCAGTGTAAAAATTTTCTTCTGTATATTTAATTGTCTAGTTTAAAATCATTATTCCTTGTCCTGTTACAATGTAGCTGAGCAGAAAATTCTATCTTATAGGCCCCCTTCAGTCATAAAAGTTCACAATAAGGTCTCTTGGGAGCCTTCTATTCTCCAGGCTGAACAACCCCAGAGCTCCCAAAGCTCTAGCCTTTCCTCACAGGAGAGGTGTTTCATCCCTCTGCTCATCTTCATGGCCCTCCTCTGAACCTGCTCAAAGAGGTCCAAGTCTTTTCTGTACTAAGGATGACAGGCAACCTTTCACTATCTCAGTACTAATGCAAGTGGTTTCTACTGCTCCAGGCACCCTCAGGACTGTATCTGTGGAGCACTGCACCCCTGGCGCCATGGGAGGACAAGGTATAATGGCCTCATCCAGACATTTCCCATCAGGAGGAGGCAGGAATATGAAGGCAGATATAGAAGTGCCACCAAGAGTCACTGGTTATTCTTGCCCAAAACTCCTTCTGTCCTTCCCTGTCAGACCAAGCAAAGTACCAGCCTGTCTGTACAGGAACACATCACCAACTATATGTGCACGTGGTTCACACTGCAGAAATCACACACATGAATACAAAGGAATGTACCTGCTCCATAGGTACATTTCAATACAGGTCAGAGAGTGCTCAAACCAGATTTCTACTCTCTCACCCTTTCTGATACATTTTATTATCAGTTATGTCCATCTGCCACATCCAATCTAGTGCACTGGATCTCTGCAGCATTATCAGTCTTGCAGCTTTGAAAAAGTATAACAACATAAAACTGCACAATTGTAAAATTTCACTGGTCATCCTAAGAAGCATGAGGTACTTGGGAACATAAGCAAGCCATAATGCCTTTATCTTTTTGTATTTTTACTGTCTATTCCTTCAGGAAAAAAATCAATAAAAATTAGTCATAAAAAGAGAGCAAAGTATCATGAAAAGATCTGTACAAGCACCTTGTGTGTAGGGAGAACCTCTCCTTAAGGTCCTGGCAAGAACTTTCTTGGGCACCAGACAAATCACTTGTGTCTTCCAAAAGGGCATAATGAGCTTTATATACCAATAACAGCTTTTAACTTGCAAACACTTTCCACCTTCTCCGCCTAAACATTCAGCTCACCCCCCACAATAACCAAGGTTCACAACCTGTTGTTTTATAGAAGCAGGTCAGGAAAAAGGGGATGAGATGAGGTCTCAGAGTAAGCTAGCACTGGAAGACAGCTCCTGGCCATTGGTGTGGGGAGCTGGAGAAACATCCTGTAGCCAGGGGAGAGCACAGACACATCAAAAGGTAAGCAAAGTGATGTCTTGAAGGTGGCAACAAGCTCTGCACCCTTCCAGACATCTTTCCCATGCTGTGCTGTTGTCTTCAAGAAGAAAGAGGGATGGAAGAGGCATTCCAAACCCAAGGAGTAATGTCAAGCAACCCCAGTAACCCTTCCATATACTCTATACCAAATAATTCTACTGCTTAGCAAAGGCAGTGAGCAGAGGGGAGAAGGGAAATCAGCAGCACAGCAGACAAGCTCCCCTGCTTTTCCTAGAGAGTTTATCTGGAAAACCATCGTATTTTTACTCCAAGACAGTTTGCTGATTACCTAAGCACTTGTCTCTGGTGTACAATCTGATAATCAGGCCTGGTCTTTCTTTGTAGACAAAGAGGCAAATAAATCTCACCCTTTGTAAGTAGAGGTGCCTAGACAAAGCCCTTTACTGGCATTTAGCAAAATGAGTATTTTTCAGAAAACATAAACCAGCAGAAAGTCAATAACGAGTGCTGGAGCAGTTCAGGCAGCAGCTCTGCAAGAGCACATCCTGGCTGTGTCCCCGGGGTCTCAAGCAAACCTATAGCAGTGGCACAGCAATGATCCCTGCACCTACCTAGCAGCAGCCTACTGTTCAGTAAGGTTCACCTGTGGCTCTCAGGGCAGGGTTTCAAACTCAGCCCCAGACACAGGACCCAGGAACAAGCCCAGTTACACCTCCAGCACGATCCTACTCTTGGACCTCTTGGCAGCCTCTGCAACAGGCCAAGGGACTGCCAAGCCAAGGAAGGACAGGGGCCATGCTGGGCACTAAGTAGCAAGGGGTACTATGTGGGGGTAACCAGGAACCAGTGACATCAAGGCTAGGATTAAAACCAGCCTCCTAATCCATACTGTTAATAACAAAGGACTCGCCGAACCCGGCAAGTGTGGCCTTTTCGTACCATTGGTACACACAGGTGGGTGCTCTGCAATCATTTTGCCTGCTGGCCTCAGTACTGCCCATTTTCACCCAACTCTGGACATGATGCCAGACCGAGGTTCACAGCAATGTCTGCAGCAGAACGCTGACCTAAGACAGCTGTGCCCATCCTGGGCTCCTGCAAAAGCACAGCCATCTCACACACACACACACACACACACACACACACACACACACACACACACACACACACACACACTCTCAGCTTTGCTTGCTTCAAGGCTCCACAGGAGACACAAACACCTGCTCCAGATCTCTGAGTGCAAAAGAAGACCAAGAAACCTTCACTGCAGCATGGGAGCATTACATGGGCTGACTGTTGGTCACAAGGTCATCATCCAGAGAACCTCTGAATGTCCCTAGACTGCAGCAGACTGGAGGCTCCATTCAATTCATGAAACTGAACCACAAGTACACACCGAGCAAGTCATGCAGAATCTTGTGCAAGAACAGAGCTGCAGTCTTTAGCAACAGGGGAAAGGACGCAATAGAGGGATTTCCAGAAAAAGGAGTTTTGGTGGGAATTAACTTCTCTCCAGAATTTAGGTGGCTTGCAAGGCCAACATTTTGGGCTCAGCTCTAGAAGATGACGTTGTCTTTAGCAAAGATCAGGTGCAAGCTGTGAGATTTATCACATTTGTACAAGCACATGTCCAGCAAATCTCGTGGGGATAAGGACAGCCAAAGTAGTTGTCCAGCCTTCTAGTATTAAGGTTACAAAACCATTTCCATTATAACCCTCTGTTCTTACACATTTATAGCTTTCTGAAAGTTCTTCTCTGGGGAATAATGTTTTCTGTGCTTAGTCTTTTTTTTTTTTTTAAGTTTAAATAAAATACCTTCAGATGGTTTTGAATTACAGGAGAATAAAAATAAGTATTTGTTTTTACAACGTGAAAATATGGAAGGGGCTGGTTGGTTCTGGAGGGGACTCCACCTAACACAGAGGAGTCATTTTTCATCAGGCTAGTACAGGTGGGACAAGTCTTCCATGGGCTTAAGCCTGTAGCCACAGAGGTAGGGGAAAACACACCATGGTGCTGATGACCCTAGACAAGACAGGGACAGAATGAAGAACTTGAATACACTGATTACCACAGTCAGTATTTTGGTCATTGAGCTGGCCAAAGCTGAACCTGTGGACTGACAGGAAAAAAAGCCTTAAAGTTTCTTTTGATGATTACAGCAGGGAGGAAAAATACACTTGGAAAAACAGTTAACTTTTTGGGTTGAATGAAAAAAAAACCAACAAAAAAAATCAAATCAACAACAAAACCCAGCCCCTGCTCCTCAATTCCTTTGAAGCATCAGGAACTGCATTTACCAGCATATCTGGGGAAAGGTGGCCACAGCTCAAGAGCAGTTGTCCTCGGCAATGAGAGTAAGCAAGTAAAGAGCAATCATTTCAAGTGGCCCACAATTGCAACATCAAAAAGAAAGTCTTAAAAATACAGACATGAATTATCCTACCACTCTGAAGGACTCATCAAATCCCAACATGCAGGCCCACAGGAGAGTCATTTTGTGCCTCTGAACCACACATTTGCACAGCATTGTCTTTCCTCAGTCCATGCTCTCTTCGACCTTCCCCACCACAGAGCAGCATAGCAAAATTGCAAGAGCTCACAAAGAGGTTACAGGATTTTGAACATTGGCTAATATGAGTGTTTATTTGGTAGTCACCCAATTAAGACATTTGTTAGTTGTAAATACAATTATCTTAGCAGATCACAGCTAGAGGTATTTAAGAATCCAAACTGAGGTCTTTACATGCTACTGCAATAACAAAAAATGATTCTCCTTGTCATTAACTTAAGGCTGGCATGACACACTGCCTTGCATCTGCACTGTGAAGAGGCGACCTGAGTCCCTGGTGCAATGGAAACCTGCTTCCCAGAGAGACTCTTGGAGCACCAGGGAACCTTTGCACTTTACCTCTGTACAGAAGGGCGTAAGCTGGGGATGCACCACAGGCTGAACATACATGTGAAAGGTGGATTCGATCTCCATCGTCCTGCCATTCAGCTTCAGGATAGGGAATTCGATGATTTCCTGAATAGGGGAAAAAGAAAAGAAGCTGTTCATTTAAGACAAACAAGAAATGAAGCTGGAAATTATCCCATCTAGCAAGGTCCCAAACAAAAATAAATTCAATACAAAGCTCTGTAGAAGAGGGAAGGTGGTGCTGCAGCACAGAGCACATCCAACACCGTCAGAACAGATGAGGATGGTGCTGATGCTCATTGCAGCTAGGACAGGCAGCAAGGAGTTCTCTGTGTTCAGCACTGCAGCTGCACACATCACTGTCTAAGCTGAACCTAAGGAAGGTGGTCTCACACCACTCACATGTGCTGCCCAGGGAACACAGAGCTGTACTTGCAATGGGCTCACAGCTGTTTAGCAAGGACATCGCAGGGGCTGTGCCCTCCTCAAGACCAGTCTCAACCTTTCCTTTTAGAGGACAACATTAGACAGACAATAGGGAATACTGCATGAAGCACTTCCTTCTCTGGAGAGGCTGAGGAGGACTGCCTGTCTCCAACAGACTGAGAAGAGGAGCTGAAAGCTCCCCCAAATCCATCCCTATGAGATACAGCACAGTAGCAAGCCTCGTTTCATTTTCCTCTTTGTAGCCAATTTATGCTGATAGGGAAATAAAAACGTTCCTTCATCAGAAGAATGTTCAATTATTTGAATAATCAGCAATCAAAAATTTACATGGACCTGTTAATACAAAGTTTAAACAAATCCAGTTGCGATGGATTTCTCAATTATTAAAAAATATACATGAAATTAAAAAAGCCGCCCACTGAATAAAAGCGATAAAATCCTTTGTGTTCACCCCCCTCCTTTTCCACTCCCTTTCTTCCTTCCAGTTTAATGTAAGAGGAGAAGTGACAATTTGTTTGGTGTCTTTAAAGAATAATTTGTCTATGTTATTTAATAGAGATCCATGGCACCAAGGTTCTGGAGTGCAAATGAGCCCGCTGAGTGATATCCATGCAACAAGCCTCTCAAATCACTTCTGGAGAAAAACAGAGAGAGGGAGAGAGAATAAAAAAAATATTGCTTTTTAATATTCAAAAACAGTTTGCAAAATTTAATCAAAGCAGAGCAAAAGCTAACATTTTTACCACTTTGACATTTTTATTAGCGCTTTCATAAATTTTTAAAACATGAATGGAATTAGTTTAACAACAAAAAAAAACTGCCTGAAAACATCTGGAAGAGACAAATAAGAAATAATAAAAAATGAAAAAAAAATCCAACTCCTGTGAGTAAAATTAGCATGTGAAAAATGCAGCCGCTGCAGAGGAACTAACACAGTTTTTTGGACCACGGTTGCAACTCTCATGACCTGCAGGCGGAAATTATCGTGAGGTTACACATATGAGCTGATGACATCACCACCTCACTAGGCAGCGGGAGGGCAAGAAGCTGGGTGGGTAAATGGAAACAACAGATAATTTAAATAGCCAGGAGAAACGCCCAGTTCCCATGGTGGGCAGAGCCCACAGAGAAGCAGAGCAGCTGCCCAGCACAGCAGGGGCACAGCCCAGACCAGGGCACGTAGAGAGCATGTGCTGCTGAGATGGAAAGTTAGAAAAAAATGTACAAATCAAATAAAGTGTTAACAGTGTGGAAGTGCCCAGGTGTGGACATGGAGCAGTGAAGCTGCACAGGACCCATGGCTTAAGCATTTCCTCATGGTCAGCTCATGGTGCCATACCCTGTGTCTGCCGTGCTGGATGAGGCAGAGCGGATGGCTGGGCACCTCCTTCCCCACAGCCATACTACCCCACTGGGAGTCATCAAGCTTTCCCAGGAAAGAGAGCAAACTCGACCTGGGGGCTCTAAGGGAAGGAGAAGACACATGCCAAACACTTGAGTAAAGCCAGATTGCCTGTTGTGGTGCAGCCAAACTCACCAGTTTCAGCCACCCAGGAGGACCCATGGAAATATAAGAGAGTAAGAAATGCTGAATATAGCTGATCCTCCCCTCAAAAGGACCACCACAGATAGGCTCTAAAAGCAGCAAACTTCTGTTCAGGAGGAAAACAGACTGCAAAGTTTGAAGTCAATTGACAGGCTGCCGTAACAGAGCCAGGCTTAACCTCAGGATAACACCATCCCATCTTTCAAACTGGTCTGCAGCATCTCACTGCCCCTTAGGTCTGCATCCCACCCAGAGGGTGACCACGGAAGCAGGCAAGCCCACAGCAAGGCAAGATGAACATTCCCCCTTCCAGAGAGGGACACACACTGGATGGATTTCACAGCAGGGCTGTGTTGCAATGCTGGGATGTGCCCTAAGGGACAACAAACATCCTCAGGGGCCATCAAGTGTCTGATGCAAAGAGAGACTGAAAGACAGCCTGCTGCTGACCTGATACACAAAGGCGTCGCTCGCCTTCCAGAACCAAAGGCAAACCAAAAAGCACTTCCAGGAGGGTCGGATTAAGGCAGACGGAGGAAATAAAAAGCCATACTTCAAAAAATGTGGAAAATTCAACAATATCCAGGATTACTGTAGGTCTGTGGGAAGTGCATGGCCAGCAGCATGGGTGGAACCCCAGAGGCAAGTAGAGCATCTTACGAGACAGTGCAGCCACTCTCTTGGGCTTATTGGGTCAGTTTTTGAAGCAAGTGGTAAAGAACCTTTCCCAAAAGGCTGTTTATCTGCATGCTTCCTATAGTGGAGATTTTTCCAGTCTCTGGCAGTGTTTGCTCCACTGGTATCTAAGGCAACAGATACCAGCCCCATGAAATCAGCCACACTCCTCACTAACGACGTTAGCCAGTCCTGCAATGAAATTTAACCTGTGACACTGCTGTACTTTTCATTTAAACTTTCATTTGGAGAGAAGCAGTGTTTGGAGACCCTGCAGTTTGTCCTGCTAATAAAGACAAGTGTTGGGACCTTTAAAGGTGCCATTCATCTTTTGCCTTTATTAAATTCAATTTTCTTAAGCCCATGATACATCATGAAATTAAGAGTTGACATTCCTGCAGAAACAAAAATATCTATCAAACATAAACAGAAAGGGGGGAGAAAAGAGGCCTCTATTACCAAGAATTTATGGCTTAAAGTTGATCTGTTTCCACTTTTTTTCTCTCTTTTTTTTTTTTTTACAAGCATATGGTTTGTTTTAGATATCTGAAATGTTATTACAGATCTAGAATTTCATTAGTAATTATTATGAAACGGTGAGCACTTAGACACTCACACACACAACCCCCCAACAGACTGTGATGTAGGAAGGCAGCCGAGTGCTCTCTCACGTTTCACAGCAGCCCAGTGAGCTCAACATGCTCAGCTCCATCTCCACCATTCACGGACCTTCCCTGCTTCTCCCCACGCAGGAAAGGTGGAGGAAAGCGGCATGAGGGGGTTAAGGGCAGAGATTCACTGACACTTCCTTTCTTCTATCAGAGCCTGATCATCCGTAAGTGTTACCTTGAGATCCTCACATATTTTCACTCCAACGCTGAGTAAATGTTCCAACTTTGGCAGTGATTTGTGCCAGCAGCATTTGGGGCTTCTAAGCATTCCCTCTGCCCCCACCCCCAGCTTTTCCTTATAGCACAACCAGGAGTTATGGATATGCTAAAATAATGCTGAGGGTGTCCAGAGGCTGCAAATAGCCGCGAGCTACCAGAAGAACAAATGTACTCATTTGAATTTTGCGAGCACTGCAATTAGGTATTTTATTTAGCACTGCAAAGTAACTTGAAAGGAAATCCAGGATTCAAACCACCACCAATAAATAAGTGGCTTTTTATTTTCCTTTCATTGTCAGAAAAGTTGAACGTGTTTTCTGTTGAGAAATTCTGCACGAGGCTCCCAATTACAGGCATTTGCATTTATATTGTTGGAACACAGAGCTTCTAAGATCAATATTAACACACTTAAAGAAAAAAACATCAGTACCCTGTCCCTCCCCTCAGCTGTGCCCCCAAACACAGTAACAATAGGAACCTACAGATCCATTACCAGGTCCACTCTCTTTACAACAATCCCACATTTAGCATTTCATGGTACTTCAAGCAAATCTATGTGACAGCTTCCTTAGAACTTTTGTTTTTTCTAGAAATACAAGGGCATAAAAAAAAGGTCCAGGTAGAAGTCTCCTGTACAACCTGGCTGTCCCAAGCCAGTGGGTTGAGCAGCAGAAGGGTAACTATGGAATGGCTAGAGACTTTCTTCTAAGAAGGATTTGAAAAATTCTTAATGGCATGTGAAAGCACTGCTATAAACCCAGCCTTTCCTTACCCAGTCATCCTACATCAAACTGCCCTCCCTTTAACACAGGAGCAAAGATGCACCAATTCAGCTGTCTTGATCTTCCTGAAAAGAAAAGAAATGAACAAGCACACAACTATACTTGCTAAACAATTTCCTGTCAGAGAAGAAATTACACAAATTCCCACAGAGGAATCTTTTTGCTTATCCTTTTGGATCTGGGTACCACTAACATCATTATAGAGAAAGAATAAAGTGCCCAGCAAGAGCTTCTCAGTTCTCAAAACCTTTTAATCCAGAAGCCTATGTACAAAGTGGACAGGGCACGCTTCAGGACACAGAGTTCTGTATTTGAGGAAGACCGTATGGCCTATGCAGTTCAAAAACTACCAGAGAATAATTTATCCTTTACTCTAACACCCATGTGAAGAAGTTTAATAAACACAAGAATAAAAGATGCCCATAAAAATCAGAGCTGACTGTTCAAAATGCAATAAAAACAAGCAGAGGTTGTTGAGAGAAACGGATTTTGTCTGATAAGGAAAAGCATAAAACTTCCTACCAAAAGAACTGTTTATACCTTCAAAAAAAGGTAAGGGCAGAAGAGGCAAGGGAGTGTCTGTGGAAGGGCAGAGCCTTAGCACCAGCTCATTTTGTTCAGGGATGGCTTTTTCCCCCTCTCTTTAAAGAAAAAAAAAGTCATTTTATGCACAAGAAGCTTATTTCTTAAACAAACACTCGTGTTTTTGATTTACACCACGGGCTGCTCCTAAATAATTTATGGCGGGTTAAATTTATTGCACAGCCCTGGCCGGCTGCAAATTCGAATTGCCAAATAATTAGATTTTAGGGCAATGCTTATAAATTATCCGCCGATTTGTCCGGACTTGTTTGTCAGTTGCTTTGTGCTTCGGGTCATCTTTGGCATTTCGCTGTTTGTGTTTTAATTGCTGATTTACACTTTGACAGATGAGAGTTGATGCCTCCAAGATCGGGGAGAGGGTGTGGGGGCGTTGAAGAGCAGAAAGAATCAGAGCTTTTAAAGCCTTGTGATTTTCTTTTTTTTTCCAAGGCAATTAAAATTGAGAAGGGACATACTGAGGACAGCACTAGCCGAACAGATCTGCCTCCCCAGTTTCCATCCTCTGCCTTAATTATTATTTTAACTAAAGCCATTTCCAAGTGAGCAGCCTTGCACTGGCCCTCAGGGGCAGTAACCAAGATGACCTCATAGGTCTTTTCCTCACTTCGAAATTTTTATTAAACTAACCAAAACAAGTATCATAAAGGCAACACCTCTTCAGTGCAGAACAGCAGGACTTCTGCTGAATCAGGGCTATGCTGGCTTTCCAAAGGATGTCTGCCTGCACACACGGCACAGAGCCTCTCAGCACCTTGTCCTGGCCAAGTTACTCTGTGTACTGATTAAAGCTATCAAAAAGTCTTTGGGGAAGCAGCTGACCTCCACATTTCTTTTCTGCATCACAACCTAGCTTCAAATACACATAATGCACACACCTAAAAATTTGATACATTTAAAAGAACTACTATATCCCAGAAAAGTGTGAAGGGAAATACACATCAAAAACAAACACAAGAGAACTGGCAGGAGCATGGGAAGATCATGAAACACTGGGGTAAGATGATGTGAAGAAAAATTCTGCTGCCTGACCATTGATTATCCAATGTTTCTTCTTCCCCCTGCTCTCAGATGAATCTCATTGCCTACCCCCAACACTCAGGTACTGAAGTCCAAATGTCAAAGGCTGGATTTCCTCAAAGATAAATACTGAGTTGCATTTTGGGTTCTGCACTGACATCAAACGTGGCTCTTATTTCCCAGTGCTTCCTTACAACTCTGAGGGTGAGGGACCATTTCTCTTTCTTTAATAGAAGCTGAAATCCCCATCTAATCACATGCCTCCAGGAGCTTCAGCTTTAAAAGAGACATCTAGTCCATGCACCTGCCTGAGGGCAGCATCATCACCCCCTAAATAATTTCTGACTTTGTCTAGGCTGTTTTTACCGACTCCAATAAGAGAGACTCACACACTCCCCAGGCACTCACTCTATCCTCCTGTTTCATTAGTCTTATCATTGGAAAGTTTTTCCTAATGTCTAATCTGAATTTCCCTTGCTGTTGTTTAAATTCCCAACTGCTCTTCCTACCCTCAGCAGACACAGACCAGAATATCGCCTTCCTCATTTTTGCAACAAAGACCTCATCTTATATACACCTCTCATCACTGCACTAAACACAATCCCAATGACATCCAGCCTGCTCTCACAGTTGTGTTTTGCAGACCTCTGGTCACACTCACGGATTCTCTTCCTCACCCTCTTGATATAGTATCTTTTTTTCTTTTAAAGAGTATGGAATCCAAAGTGAAGTACTTCATCATCTCAAGTCCCTTCTTACAGGGCCAACAAAAGGAAGATACAGGTCTCACAAAGGACACTATTCTCCTAAACTTACCACCGTGGTCCTTGGGAAATTTTCATGCCTGCCATTGTACCTGAAATCTTGACCGCAGGCTCACAACTCTGCCATCCTGAAAAAAACTTTCAGTAATCATTTCCCCCCAGGCTGGTTCCTGCCTCTCATCACCAGCATCATGTCTCCTTGCCAAAACCTAAGCTATTTTGATCTTTCCAGCAGGACTCAGATAACAAGAATAAGGCAGAATTTCCCTCCTCTTTTCACACATGGGATGAGAAATATAGACCAACAAACATCAACACTTCAAGGTGTTTCTTCAAGCGCTATTGACATATATTTAACCACCCAGAACACCTCTACTGACACAACCAACAACAATGACAGTTTGGGGAAAGTTTAGCATTCAAACCAGGTTAAAAATGGCACACTCACACATTTCCAAGTATTACCTTTCCACTGCGAGATGGCAACTACACTACATCCTTTTTCACATCCACTCCTCTCTATGGCAGACAAACAGCCTGTGCAGTCCCTGTTGTAGAATTATCAGATCATTTCAAGTCCCAACCTCTTCACCTGATATTGAGCAAGACAAATGATCAATGTTCCCAACGACACTAAAACATCTGGGATGGGTAGAAAGGGCACATTAGTGCATGTAAATGAATACCCAGGGTTTTACAGACATCATAACTAGCTGCTGATGACAGCGCATTTCTGCCTGACAGAGAGGAACTAAATAATGTTACGAAGAGTTATTTTGCCAGCTAACAAGTGCACAGACTAACAAAGACAACACAGGGATGGTTTTACAGCAAGCTTGGTATAAAGGGGAAAAAGCCCACAAGATTTAGGCATGTCCTGTGTCCTCACTAAAAGAGCTGACTTGCATTGCTTCTTTATCAGGAAGGTTTTGTTCAAAGCAAAGACCATTTTAACACAGCAAAGACCATTTCCCAGGAACCACAGCAGCCTGAATAGCATCCTCCCCAAGTAGCACTAGATGGGTGCCATGCCATGAAAGAATATTGCCTGGTTTTAAAACATAATGCTGGGAGCGATGCGAAATGCTCCTCATACCTCAGAGGCTACAGAAGAGCAGCAGGCACACAACAATCACCAACAACCACGCAGGGCCAAGCACATGGCAGGACAAGCACAGCAAACGTGCAAACTTGTGACACCCATCCCCTTCACTTCACAAATGCACTTGATGGGAGTATTTCCAGCAGCACATGTAGCCCTCAGCAGCAGCTTTATGGGGAGGAGAACAAACCTTTAAACACGATCCAGCAGACTTGCACATTCCTGAGCCAGTCTGGATCTTTTCTTTTCAGGGTGACTGCCGCTCAACTACTTTCTGCTGTAACAACAAGTCTACTTAACTTTGCAACTTGTCACCTAAACGATGTGTAATGTTTGCACAGCTAAGGATACAGCGTTCAGACAACACAGGTGGGGAACTGCAGGCCAGGATACATAACTGATGTGGGGTCTCCGCACACTGTGAGGGAAAGGGCAACGTGACTGATTGCTTTGAAGTAGTCATCTCATCAGCCTGTCAATAATCAGGCAAAAGCTGAGCAGGTTAGGTCAGGTTAGGACTGCAGCCATTGGCCACCTGAGTGCCTTGGTATTTTAGACTTGTTGCTATAATAATGCTGGGTTTATATCTTTAAATAAGAAATTGCTTTGAATCTTTTTTCATACATCAGATGTCTTGCCTGGTGGTCTCATGGTTGTGCTCTCCAGGAGATCTGGGTTCAATAACTGTTCATGTTTGCTAGCTCATCAGGTTTTAAATAAATACAGCTAATTCTGTTGCCTGAAGTCAAAACCCACCCTGTCAGATTGATATGGGTCACAGCAAGGTTGTCCCCACTTACTGGGGGAACGAGGGAGGTCTCCAAAGCAAAGTGAGTGCAGGTCTGAGACGCCAGGTGCGGTGTAACCCTCCAAAGCTACAAGGCCTAAAGAAGTTTGTTCAAAAACTCAATGCAAACAGGAAAATCCATCTGGAAAGGGCTCTTATATGAGCTGTTTCCTACCACTCTAGGAACTTAAAGCATTCTGATGTAAGAACAATAGCATAATAAGAGCCATAACTGCCAAAGAGATGATAAATATATATATATGTATTTACTTACATTTTGTAAAAAGAAAAAGACTTTTAAGTCACTATGTTACATGCATTTTTAACAGCATTTCTCTAGAAACAGCACTGTAAGAAGCTGAATTGAGAAGCAGGTAATTAAAACTACACCCAAGCCTAAAATGCATGAACATAGGTAATTGCAGATTAATATTCTACAGTAATACTTAGGCTGAGTTAAAGTTGCCATGGGAAACAAGCCTGAATTTCTTTATTTTTCAGCAACTCATGATCATCTTCAATAAAGGTTTTGGCAGGTGATTTCTAGTGCATTGAGCTTAACAGCCACACAAAAACAATGCAAGAAGAAAGCTGCTACGTGGGGATGTCTAAATAGAAGAGGTAGGCACAGGCACACACACATCCTTTATCTGCCTCCAGGCAGGACTATGATAATGTCTGTTACTGTGTGAGACACCTGCATTCCCACCCTGGCCTTCAGGTGGGACTGCCTTGATGCAGTCTCCACAGAAAATGCCATGGAAAGCACATGGAAGGTACCTTGCAGCCTGCTTCCCATCAGATCAGCTATCCCTCCATTGTCTCCTCCTGCAGCCAAGTTTGTGATTTCAAGGACATATTCCTCCTCCAAAGTAGCTTCAGCTATGGCTCCCAAGGCAGCTTCCTTATCCTCTATCTAGTCACCCTATGCAGAGAGCTTGGCAGGGACTGCACATTTGTTGATGTGGCCTAAATTTGGTGGAAATCAACATCCATTCCCATTACAAGGTCCATCTATAAATCACAGCACCTCAGAAGCTGAGACACATGACTCAGTTGTCCCTGCTGTGGGAATAAGATTGTGGACAGAGCAGGACAGGCAGCTGTACAGATCATCACAGCCATTCCAGCTGTACCTGCCCGTGACTGTGAGCTGGAACAGCATTTTCAAGGGAAAACACCTGTAATGCTCTTTTACAGCAGCACTCAAGGAAATACAGACTGAATCCAATATAACCTTCTCCTGCATTTGTACTTAATATTATCTTACAGAAAGACTGGCTCCTATTTGTTAATACACTTTTGCCAATCACAATATGTACTATGATCATCCAGATTTGTTTGTACACTTTAAATTAGTAACTGAACATCTGCTTAGTCACAGTGTCAATGTTTATGGTTTTATGTTGAAATGGTGAGTGATGTTTTGTATTTATTAGTATATCCAGTTTCATTTGACAGCAATTATAATTAAAAATTTTCCCAAAATAACAATCTAAATGCATGCTAAACAGATTTGAAGTATCTAGGATACACTAACAAAAAATACCAAGATATTTTTGCATTTAAAAAGCACTGTTTAGGAGGACACAGAAAACATTGTCTGTAAACAATTTATTCTTCTGCTTCTGGTCACAAATAAATGTGAAGCAATGAGAAGATCAGGACATTGAATAGTTTTCCTTCACAGAGAATTTGAAAGAGGCAAAGTTTTAGCTCCCAAATGATTATCAAAGTTGAGTGAACACCTGAAAAAACTGACGTGAGAAAACACAACTTTATCATTACCAAAAACTCATTTAGCAGCTTAGCAACTCCTAGACCCAGCTCCTTCTACCTGGTCAGAGGTCTGATGCTCTTTTACACTTCCAGGCAGTAGATATATAGAGCGTGAATTTTATTTGATTTTCATTTAAGTAGCTTTAATAGATTAAAGTAGAGATTAACATCATAGAAGGCTAATTTCAAATTCAGCTTTGAACAGATCTGATTTCTACCTTCAGACGTTTTATATTTAAAACAAATAATTTCTTTTCATCCACTTGGCTGAAGTTGAAGGCAAAATACTTGGCTTGCTGACTGAAAGAGGCACACCTTCCTACTGCATTAATAAAGGCAGACAGATCTGAGTCTGTGGAGATGCTTAACATAGTCACTGAAAGCACTGATGACCATAAACATTGGTGTCTACAAGGATAAAAGGACAAAAGAGCAAGACTCCCATTTATTAATGCATCTTCTCATAAAGCTAAAGCTCTGTATGTACCCAGCTCTATGGGCTGACAGTGTATAAAACAGAACGTACTTATAAACTCTTACCAGACAGTAAAAGAAAAAACTCAGAGCTGAAAAATGAAACACACCACCATGGTTCAGGGTCCACCGACCTCCGCAGAATGACAGCTCCCAACTGACCCCACTGGGCTTCGGATCACATTCCAAAGGCACAAGGTAAGCTTTAAAGAGATGCAAGAGGCCAGCCATAAACATCTCTTACTGCCAACCCCTAATGACCTTTGGCTGGCTAAAACACTACATGACACAGACTGCGCAGTCAACCCCCCCACACACCTTCTTTTCTCTCTGGGATGGTCCCATTATTCATGCATACATCCAGAAAACCAATAAAGCTAAGCAGTTTCTATGTGTATATAAACAAGCACTTTGATGGAGGGGCGTATCTGCTGAAAGCAGTCAGAAGTCAGGGCTGCAAGGATGCTCCTGTTCCTTTGTGGGTGTAGGGCAGGGAACACGAAGGACCCTCGATGCCCGACCCAGGAGTGAGTGGCAAAGCACAGGGCAGCGGCCACAAGGCACTCAGTCAGCAGCCCCAGCCACTGGAGCCACAATGCAGATGGCTTCCCAGGGGAATACCATTGTCCTTGACCCTCCTTGATCCCCATTACAGAGGCCATACCATGAGACCTCAGAGAGAAATTGGGCAATGTGAAAGGGAATGGAAATGAAGGGGTCTTCAGGGCTCACGACTGAGCATGAAGGACTTCCCCAGGGATAAAGCCAGCAAGGCTGCCAGTTACAGAGGAGCAGAGTAAATACAATGGGAGGGGGAGCAGATGTGGCAGTCACACATCTCAGTGTACATAAAAAAATAGCTCTTTCAGTAGTTTCTTGTAAGAAGCCAGAATATTTCGAAGAGCAGTGAGTGAGAAATGTGAAATGTGCTGTATGGTGGCAAGTGAACTCTTGCAAGACTTTTAGGCTGAACTGGTTAAATTTACAGCTGTGCCTACCCACTTAAAGTAATGTGAATCACAGCTTAGCTTAGCCCTGTATATGCAGCCTTCTCATTAAATCCCAATGCATTTGAATTTCATTCTATCTAGACTTCTATTTTGCAGTTATTAAAATAGAAGCAAAAATATTATCAGTATTACAGTGAAGATCAGCACTTGACCTTTTCTAGCTCCCAGCTCTGACCTCAAACCAAACCTCCAAAACCTGTCTATCAATCCTGTAGTGAAAGATATTGTCACTAAAACTTTGCAGAAAACATCACTGAAATGCATGGCACAGTTTGGTCACCATGACGTACAACCTAGCAGTGAAGAGGACAAAAGCCATGCTGGTCAGCAAGGAGGTAAGAGGTAGGTAAGGGCATCAACTGAAGTCTCATTTTATAAAGTTTCCTGATTTTAGCAGGCACCTTCAGCCTTTCCAGCTACATTGAGCCCCATGTAGCAAAAGTAATTTCTTTATTTGCCAAACTAATTTGTTGATGAGGATGTGAGGGACTGACAATCCTTTCAACACATTATATGATACAGACAGGCATTGAACACAGCAGACTGGAAAAACAACACTGAAGAACATCTCCACCTTAAAGGTGCTATCTCAACAACAAAATATATAGCAGATCTGCATTGGCCCAGACCATTACTTTCCCTGGCAAGGACTTGGGGACAAAGCTCCTTAAAACAGTAGTAATCATATTCCACTCATGCTCCTTTTTACTGCCAGCTGTAAACTAGCTCCACATGCATCATGGTTTTGCATCAAAATGTGCACAGACCAAACCCATATCCAAAGGGACAAGGTAGATCCAATTTACAGCTTTGACAGGCCTGTGCACCCGAGGCGGAGCATGCAGCAAATAGCCTGACATCTCACTTGGAGAGCGGTTAAGAGCCTGCTAGCTGAACTGGATGCAGAGCCACAACAGCCTCCCACAAAGAGCCAGCTAAAGAGCAGGGAATTTGCTATCCATTTTTCAAGAAACACGAAGCACAGGCAAGCACCACCAAGGCACTACTGGGGAAGACAGCAGTCAAGTTTGATCCTGATCCTTTGTGAGGGACAAGCACAAGGGAAACCACAGCGGCACTGGGAGATGAACACACTGCATTGAGTCACTTCAGTAATGAGGGACCATGCTGGAAACTGCTTAAGCCTTTCAGTCAAAACAAAGCAAAATGAAGTTGTTGTGACCCAATGCAGGTAATTATCAACATATGCAGACCAATTGCTTGGAAGAGGAGGATTAGTCCACTTTAGATTCAGAAATTCTGTTTGTTCGCTACCAACCTAATATCAGGGGTTTTTTTTCTTTTTAGTACAGTTTTCCAGTTGAAAATTTAGGCCCATCCTGATGATAACTGAGAATATTTTTAGTAATCTGCTCTACATTACTGTGGAAGAACTGTTTGCAGAAAAATTCTGTACTTCATCTGGATCTCTGTATGTCTCAAGTGGTAGAGCACTGGAAGATCTCTCTGAAGCTGAACTCTTCCTGCCTCATTACGCTCCAAAGCTAAAAGCCAAGCAAGATATGTGATCTTGCTGAAATTATCTAAAAACTGTTTTTCTTCTCTACTTAGAAATACAATCATGTTGCACGCATTCCCATAACTCAAAATATTCTCTTCCTAAAGCTGTTCACTACCAACAGCCTTTTTCCTTGCAGAATCAAACGGCTGCCATCTATTAATACAAGTTTCCAGCCAAAAACTTTTAGATCCTTCCCAGTTCAGACAAATGACAAGTACACATGACTTAAAGTTGTTTTCAATAACACATGAACTGTCACTTCCTTGCTGGAAATCAGACCCCATTATTCATTCCCACCAAACAGTCCTGGCATTGCTCCTGAGACAGCAGGTGACTGGCAAGAGCCTTGGAGAACCAGTAACAGAAAGGACAAGGGACAAACCAGAAAAAGTTAGTGAGCCAGCACTGTGCTTTTTCCTTTTACCTCTCAGAAGAGCAGCAGCAACTTGCAAGGCAGTAATTAACAGGATTAACTATTTACCTGAGGATGAATCTGCGGTTTATCACACGTAGCCTCAAAATCCAGCACTAGGAAGTAGTGGTATCTCTGTGGAGGGAAGGATGACATTGCTGCCATGGAAGCTCCAAAGCCGTGGGACGCCAGTTTCCTGCTTACGATGGAGCTGAACCCTTTGAGAACACCAGCTGGGAGGAGGGAGTACACAGCTTGTCTTGACCTTGAAAGTAAGTTTTGAGGAAACTTTGCTGCTCCAGTATGGAGAAGTGCTATCATTGAACATCCAGAGGCATCTGAAACTGAAGAGAGACTCATGTTACTCACGCACACACACATCTCATCTCTACTGGTATCTGTTCACTGTCCTCCTCTGACAGGGATTCCCTTTGTGCTTCCCAGTGGAGGTTCCAGCATCACAAACCTGAAATAACACAGTAACCTGCTCTATGCACAACAGATGACATTTGGACTGAGCTTAAGGTGTCCAGAATCACAGGCAACTGAAAATTAACCTCTGCAAATGATTTAAATTAAGAACTATGAGATACACAACAGTCATGGCTCCAGGCACCAGATCACACCCCGCTGCTGAACCTCATTAGAGCAGAACATAATACAAACCAACTGAAACACAGAATATCCAATTTAAACCCCGTTGAAATTTCTGAGTCCTTTTATCTTTTCATATACAATGCAGTTTCTGATACATGGTAAAAATTAAACACAGCAATATAAATACCAACACTACAACTTATCCAAACAGCTTGGCCCTGAAACATCTGCCAGTTGCACCAAAACATGGCACTTCCATTACAAATCAAGGTGTCTGGTGGCTGGAAGGCTCCTCCCTAAGAAAGTTTTCATTTGCCCTGTATATGAGATGTGATTTTAGTGCTACACTCCATTTCTTACTTCAGGTATTTCTCTCAGGGGAGATCAGTTCAACTAACCACACCCAGGGACAACAGGAACTGTAAAATGAAAGCAGGACTCTATACAGTACAGTCTCCCTCCCGAAGAAATACTTCACTCAGCCATCACCTTCTGATACTTTTATTTAACAAACACTATTTAATAAATTGCATTATCTGTGTAAGACTACCTGGATTTCCCCTCCTGCCACTTTTCTTCTAAAACTTTGCAGGAAAAAGTTGCCAGGATTGTCACTATCCAAGACGGGTCAGCCTCAGGGCTGTTAATAGATCTTAGAAGGATGAGAATTCAAGATCAGCTCATGGTGTTACATGGGTGGGCACAGGGACTGATAGCTGAACAAGCAAATTGCATCGACTCGGTCCTCTTGAACAAGGATAGGAGTACCCCTTCTGATTGTGTATGCATATATATACACACACATCTTGCTACAGATACTTAAATCTATCCCCACAGTTGGTCCCACAGCTCATGGAAGAACTCCATCACATGACATGCCACCCACCTGCCTTTTTATGAGCACGGCTCCCCTACACCTGTGCAGGCTTTTTGCTCTACCATGAAGGGATGGAAGCACCCACCATGAGACATGGAAACAAAACGGCCATGACAAAACGGGGACTTGCTGCTCGTGAACAAAGTCACTGTTTGCACAAAAGACAGCATTTGCTCTCTCCCATCCGTTAGTCCGTCAGGTAAATAATGCACGTGCCAAAACACACACTTAATGAGGTAAATAATATGCCTTGAATAACAGCTAAATCTGTATTTACCTGCGAGACCAGAGAAACTCGGAAGGCCCAGATTAGGAGATAATTGCGGCTAAGCAGGTTGTGTGCTTCGAGTAAACACGCATTTGGTAACCTTCCCTTTCCAAGGTTTTGAGTGAAAGGCAAAAATCAAAGTTGAGATCTTTAAGACCGAGCCAGTGCCCACATGGCCCATTCCATGGCATATATGCATCAGCCCTGTCTTAAGGCTTTCGTGTTTTGAAGCTGTTTGCTGTATGAAAGCGATGTGCCCAGCAGCAGGCACCTCGAAAACTGAAAACTCAAGCTGCAAAACCAAAACAGAAGATCTCAACATGGCATTTATTTTAAAGGGGATCAGTTCTACATATTGCCTTTCCATCTACAGCTTTGGCTGTCATTCATAAATGCATTATAGCCAAATAGAAGTTAGTTATATAGACTTCTAACATGTGCCAGATAAGAGATTTTTAAAGTATACATGCTTTAAATCTTCAAGCTACTATGAGTCTAAAGGCTCATCACAAAAAATATAATCTCTCAGAATAAAGCATCTTCTAAGTTAGTGGCAGGAAAACCTGGTCTTGAGTGTACTGCATCAAGTAAAATACATAGCTGGAGTGGGGGAGGCAGGCAGGCTTCAACCCCTATATCAAACACAGGCAATAAAACCCACCCACCCACAGCAAGATCTCTTCTCTAATGCATCTTAACTGGCAAGACCAGGGTATTTGACACGGACCCCATGAATCTTCAGCCTGGGGTGCACTACACAGACAGAGGTTCCTGAGCCACTTGGGTCCATGGCAAAGGTAAACCAGCCACCTTGGCAGGATTCAGGCACATCCCCATGCAGACATGGCAGCACCACGCCAGATCTGGGCATGGCAAGTCAGTGTCACAAAAGTACCGTGTGACATCCGTAGAAGGAAATAACAGCCAACATCCAGTGCCTGTTCACACTAACAGCTTCTGCAGTGGTCCACGTCTAGCAACAGGATCAGGCTCCCCATCCTAAAAGAAGCCTCCCTCCCCACTCTCCCGTGTAGCAGAGAGACCAGTGCTCCCAACAGAGGTGCATGAGAGGGGTACTGCATGTGGATTTCCCTACACAGGCAGCATACAAATAAGGGCAACCCCACTGCAAACGCTGCACCTTCAGCCAAATGAAGTTTTAACGGTATGTTTACCCAGCTACTGCTCTGGGTGCCCTGGGAAGACCTCACATCATCTTCTTTGGCAAGGTCAGAGTGCCTCAGAGCACAAGATAGCTGGTGAGCAAACACACTTTATTAGATGTCATGTAAAGCATTTATAATGGCTATGACAATGCAAAGCACTAGTAATTATCCTGTATTTTTTTCCAAGAGACAACGATGTAAGCAATGCAGCTTCAAAAATTAGAAAGCCAGCTCTAGCCATATAAATCCACATGTTCAGTGATTCCATTTCCAAACCTACATAAAACACCATATATATATTTCTTATACACACAGGATCAGATTATAATCTCAGACAGTGCAAGCTGTCACATCTGGCAGTCAACCCTACTAGGTTAATATTTCATATCACACAGCTCAAATTCCTCACACAGATACGTATGAAATGTAATGGGACCATGAACTGAGGCTGGACCTCAGGAATTATTTTGACAGATTGTACACAGACCTAGGAAAATGTGACAGCACTTTACATTTGCTACACCCAATAAGATGGGAAATGGCTATATGTGGTGGGTTTCAGCTGGAAGATAAAGTTTGTGTTCTGTGCTGTGTAACAGCATGTGTTCCATGTGATAGTACTGGCTAAAATCAGCATCTATGTTTTAAAAATAAATGAAATAAAAACCACTAGGTTCTCTGGACATGAGCTGCAGGTACCAAGACAAGTTCAGGCTGACCACAGCTCTTCTTTTTTAGCAGTCCAAGCACACGGTACTAAAGCACGACAGTTTGATCACCAGTAAGGAAGGAAAGCCAAGAGAAAGGCAAGTGCCAGCTGTAGCCACCAGCTTTGCCAGGGGCCCCACTGAGCGTGAAGCGGAGAATCCGCACTGGCGGCTGTTGCACGCCTGGCTTCCTACTGGGAAAGTTGCTTAGGGACAACCAAAGAGGCAAGGAACAAGACAGGGAACTCCTGCCATGTGAAGAATGCTGATGGTAAGAGCCAGCAGGGCAGTGCAAATGCTGTCCCCTGCCTGCAGGGCAGCCCCAAAGCCACAGAGGGAGATGTGCACCACACAAGTTCCAGAGGATTCAAATTCATCAATGGCAGGACAAATTAGCCTATGAACTTGAGCTTAATGGCTCCTGGCACATAACATAAATATGAACTTTTTACAACTACATCTAATTAAAACTACAGTTTGCCTTCAAGCCCAAAATATTCCCCTTCACTTTCCAGTTTGATAAGCTGAGTAGGGAAGGGGCAAGAAGACAACACATAACTTCACATTGGAGGGGTGACCCAAGAAATTACATTTTTTGCAAGCATTCACCTACATGTTAAATTACTTTGTTATGGCAAGACAGCTCTCCACCATATTACAAAATACATAAACAAACGAACAAGAAAACCCCCCACTAACCTAAACTACAAGACAAACTGAAATTAAAAAATAAAAGCAACCAAGCAAGCTCTGGGAGTAAAATGCTTCAGTTTATTATTTGTGCAAAACCTGGGCAGGGGCAGCTGTGACTCCTGGCCTCCACAAGACAACTGAACTCAAGGCTAGAGCAATCAAAACCAACCAAAAATGTAAGTCAAGTTTGTCTATTTTATTGAATTATGGAGGAAAAAAGTTAAGACTACACTTTCTGTAGAACAAAATTGCATACATTTAGCAACACCTGGAACACAGTATAACAAAAAATGCAGGACTTCAATTTTGGTAGCTGTTCAAATGCATACTCAGAGGTCAAATGTGAGCCCATATTTCACTTGTGTGCAGATATAACTGAAGAACAATAGAGATAACTCAGTGTTTTTTAATCAACCTTAACCTAAACCCAAATATTTCATTAGATGAACTACAGCCCAAAAATGACAGCACCTGGCTAGCCTCTGAGGCAGGAAACAAGAGACTAGGAACAAGACCAGCTTATCCACTCTCACCACTCAAACTTGAAAAAAAAATAAAACCAACATAAAGTAAAACAAATAACAAAAGACAAAGCTTTTAGAACTGTTTAATAAAGTAACACAATTTTAGACAGGTAAATTTGCTTCTTTCTTTAATTTGTTGACCTGACAGTATTGTCACTTGAACATGAGAACAGTACACTTCATGGCTGCACTCCCTTCACGTTTAGCTGGATTTGTCTCCGGCACTGCTAGACAACCACGCCTGTGTTTTGGAAAATTTATAATGTCATGGCATGTCTATATGCTGCCTCATCATTACTCAGCTCAGATACAACTTGGCATCCATCATTTTGTTTTTACAGCACTCCACAATCCCACCCAGGCTCTTCCTACTACAGATGAGGAGGTCCCTGTTCCCAAGAACTTACAGTCTAAAATTAGAAGCAATACAAGTGTGGGGAACAACAGAAAAGAATGAGGGTTACAGGAGGAGAGTTGGGCAACTGCTCATCTGGGAGAAACATGCATCTTGGTAGGTCAACTGAAAAAAATAATTCACCCTATACAGGCACTGGTTTCCCTCTGTATGGTCATTATGGAAGAGAGAAGTGAACATGGAAAAGGCTGACTAAAGGATGGAGGGCACTCTTGGGTTAAGGAAGGTCTCTCCCATTTCTTGAGCTCATTCTTGCCGCTGGGTTCCTTGGCTGATTTGTCAAAGGCACGACCACACATGTCAGAGCACCAGAATCTCTTCCATTGTGACATCACAGACGCGATGGCTTGTGAGATCACAATGTGCAAGGCCGAAGGCGCTGATTTTTTAGGGAAGCACTTGCTGGAGCTATGGCACCCTACAAGGCTGGGAAACAAACACATCTCAGTTCACTTGACAACACAGTGAAACCCACACGAGACTCCACACCAGCAGGACATGAACTTGTCTGAACAGACCACCCAGAAGCCGTCCCAAAGATGCACAGTACAATTCCACTCCAATTTTATTAGGCCACCTCTGCTAGGCAACCCACTTTCGTCAGCTCCTTGACTGGTCTCCTAAGACAGGCTTTGCTGTGTATTTTTAAACCTTCTCCAAGAGTAACTGCAGATGAGCAAACGGGTCTAAGCTGGAGTCTGAAGAAGTTCCACACAGCAAAGGACTGGTCACTTAGAAGAAATGTAGAGAAAGGAAAGAACAAAAATTAAAACAAAGAAGCAATAACAGGAACACATACAGCAAAAGCTGAAGAGGAAGAACAGATTTGCTATTAGGGAAAAGAACAGTTCCACAGGATCAGATCAAAAATCCTCTAGTCCAGTCTCCTGCCTCTGCCTGGGAGCCCTAAGAAAATGTACCAGTGTGAAACTACACAAAATGAGGTTAACCAAGCCAATAGTTCTGTGAGGCCAAAAGGAGGCAGGCCTGTCCTTTCCCCCTCAGTCTTACTCTCCTGCTGATTACGTTACACCAGTTTCTGAGCTTGTCTGGCCCTTCTGTGAGCTGATTCAACCACAGGAACCTATAAAAGGACTAACAGAGCCAGAATAAAACACAATTAAAACAAGATAGTTTCCGGCTGTTTTAGTGAGACGAATTAGCTCAGGGCCAGGCTGGATGAATACCAAAGCTCAAAGAAGAGGATGGGCCCACACTGGCAGAAGCAGGAATGAGATGAGCCACTGGGAGCTGTTGGTCAGCTCAGCTGCTCACCAAACCATCTGCTCAGACCAGGACAGAGACACCTGGGATGACGTGGCACTTTGCAGAGAACAGAGAAGTTATCTTGGCTCTAGCAGCACAGACACATTAAACTTGAATTCACAAAGTCCATCAGACCATCCTGTCTCAACCTCATGTCATGCTGGCCCTAAAGTTTCCATTTCCTTAGTTAAGCCCAAAGGATTGAACATCTTTCAGAAAAGTTTCTGGCCTTGAACTGCAGCATGAAGAATGGAGGTTCCCCTCTACCTTCAGAGAACTTGTTCCAATGGTCAATCCATTTACTGTCAAAAAATAACATGTCCTAGTTTTCATCCAAACTTTCCCCAGCCTGGTGTTTGAGGAAAGTTCTGAAATTTATGGCACTTCACTGCTCTCAATCCTCAGCACAGCTCCCAGTGCCAGGAGCTAGAGATTTGTAGCTATCACATATCTAGTCAGTAAAAGCTACTTCTGCATATTGGCCTAATTTAGTGGAAAGGAGACATAGTAGGCCACCCTTTGTTTAATGGAATCTGGCACGCATAATTACTTAATTTTCATACACATGAATGCCACAGTTGTTCAAACCACTTAAACAGCTGCACACCTTTGTTATCTGAAAAATGAAGGTTAACACCTGAGAGTGCCAAATGAATCTCAGCCTGGATTTGGGGAGACAAGATTTGCATTGCTCAATACACTAGTAACTTTTGATCTTCACAAATGAACTCCAAAAGTGTTCAAAGAAAGCCAGTACTCTGGCAAAGCTCTGTCCTGGTACACTGGCAAAGGCTCCAAGCAGGGTAGCAGCTACAATGGGGCATGATTTCCACACAACCCAGTCTCAGCCCAGAAACTCCACCAGGGAAGATGTTGACCCTAATATTCAACCACAGAAAAAAAATGATTGTAACAAATACAGCTGAAATTGATTTTTTTATTGGAAGAGAGGTATCTTTACCTGCACAACATATCTAGAGAGAACATAACTTTTCAGCTGGCCTTGGGCCAGCTGAGATCACTTCTCTTAGGGAAGGGAAATGGTTCAAATGGTCCCTAGCACAGCCAGCTTTCTGCTCTAGGTTATGTTTTGACAGCCACAACTTGTTCAGTTCTTCCTTCATTCCTCTGCTTGCCATGGCACCAGACTGGTATGTTAGCTCATCACTACTAGAGTGAAACACCAGGAGTCTCAGCAAGACCATTTCTAGCTGCAGATCCAAGACAGACTTGTGACAAAAGCACAGTTGCTTACAGCCTTCCATGCTCTCTTGTAAGGCCAGGCACAGTGGGCAGTCCTGCATCATTTACCTGGATGTCACCATACCTGCACTCTACAGCCTTGGGGCTCTTCACTGCTGGTGGCCACAGGACTGATACAGGGACAGGGTAAAGTGCAAATGCTTCACACATTTAAGTATCTTCCAGAACTCTATTTCCAAAATTTAAGGTGGTAAAAAAATCATATCAAGGCCTACCAAAGTTAACAGAATCAAAACAAAATAAGCACCAAAGCAGCTGTATTCAGGCCTTCTAAAGAAAGCAAGCTGAAGTATCTCTCAAGTGCAGAACAGAAACTTTAGGTCCTATCAGTGTATATTCAGTCCAAGGTGGTCTTTATTTAGCATCAGGCACATAAGCATTTTTAAAAAGTCTTTAATCACTTTCTTCTTTTGGATTTTGGTACCACTCAAATCTGTCTATTCACAGTAACTTTACAAAAAAAAAACAACCCAAACCAAACACACTATTCATGTAGAGCAACCCAAAGTTTGAGATGAACAAGACACAGAAAAGGGCCACAGGGCCACTCTTTGAAACAAAACAACCATTTAGTCCACACTGTAAATTAATGTGAAAATTCAGTTGCAAAGGGCAGAATTCAGTGTTTCAAAATGGAAACAAAAATATCTGAAATAAAAAACACCATCTGAAATCAAATTTCCCAAGCCCACATACTGAGGACTAATCAACTGGACTTCTAACATACTACTGAATTTCAGAATAATTCAATCTTGGATAAAAGTTCAAATGCCAACTTTAATATCAAGTGATATGAGATGCTACAGTGTTGCAAAAATACACTACAGGACAAAAGAAATTCAAGGTACCATTAGAAAGAAACAGCATCTCATGGGACAAGGGCTTTGGAGATGTACCTTCCTGGAGCCTTGCATACCTCATCCTTCCTGAGGCACAAGCAATAACACATTAGAAAACTTGCTGGTCCCTTGCATCCCAGCTGAAAGAATATTAAGAGATCAGACTAAACAGCAGCTGTCAATCCACCATCTCAGGAACCAAAAGATCAATAAAGAAACTAGATAAGTAAAGAAGTAGCAAAACAAATGTCACACTTATTAGCAAACAGGCCAGCAATGACCACGTAAATCCACCAGACACAGGACTTGTAAAAGACAGAACATAAGCAGTAAATGACAACAACTCTTCCTACATCTCAGTTTGGAAGAAACACCTGTAACAGCACAGCAGCAAGAAAAGAAAAGGAGAAGAAATTCCTACTGCCACTCAGGAAACAAGTAAACAGAGTATACTCCTAAGCTTTCTCAAGTTTACTTCACTCTCAAGATCTGAGACAGGTGATCAGTTCAATCTCACGGGGTAAAAAAAACAGGGACAAAAAAAATCAAACCTTCTACTTCCCTTCATTACCTCCACCGATGAACCTCCACATCCCAAAACATAAAAAATCCTCGCTGCTGCTGCTGCCTCTACCTCAGCCCGTGCCCACCCCCTGGGCAGACGGGCTGTTTTCGCTTCCTCAAGCCCCGAAAGCAACTGATCCCGCTTCAGCTGCGATCTGGGGGACTGCTGCCACCGCCCCCCTCCAGAGCTCCCCTCAGGACCGCGCCGGGGCGCGCAGGACCCGGCAACGCGGGCGCCGAGCGGAGGAGGCGCCGCCACCCCGCGCCCTCCCCTCGGCCCGGGGCC